>CAXDID010000336.1:0-198285 GCA_963988835.1 Hexamita inflata | reverse complement strand
ATTTAATCAATGAAATGTATTCTAAAAACGCACTAAACTCATACTAATTCTATATTTATTAAACTTATCAAATTTATACTGGCCGCCAGTATAAAACGTCTCAATGATGTTGTGCATTTAAAGTTGACTAAACTACGTTCCGCTTGTATTTGAATTTGTATCGTCATTATTTAAGCGCATATTCACTGCGCAGAATAAACGAACGTCGCTGTTACAATTAACCCTGCATTCGTGTCTAATTTAATTTATGTGTTTCATTTTAAAATGTAAAATGATAGGCGCAATCAAATATGTTTAAGGTGTTTCAAACGTGATACAAGCTTTACATTAAAATTTAATATGTCATCTAAGGTAATATATATTATTGTTGAATTAATTTATATAATTTCACTTCAATGTTTTTAAATCATTTTTGATGTTATTTAGTATAATAATACAGATACAGTTCCAATTATTTGTATTATTAGTTGTTTACTCGACAATGGTGTAACTACAAATTCCTAGCCTAAACTATACACTAGTCAGGATTTCCATTATTCTTAGTAATGAAGGATTAATTGTATCATTTATTCTGTTCTAAGGCGATTTTTAAAACCTAGTTATTGATGTTAATGGCAATAGAAGTAAACGAAAGCGCTTCATAAAAATATTTTTAGAATGATGATAATTTTTCTTACTGAATGAAATAATAACTGGTAAAGATTTTACAATATTTTAATGATCTTTTGTTTTTTTTCTAGGTCACTTTAGAAATGATTGAGCCTATGTAAAATGTAAAATCACATTATCAATATTACTTATTAAGCGTATAACCAGTTTTAGCTAGTGGCTATGAATGCGCGCGTCCTGAAGGCGGGTGGAAGCAGGAGAGTTCCAGAGACAATTTTCGATGATAAGACAAGTGAGGTTTCTTTCTAAGCGTTGCAACCAAACAGATAGTACCGATATATTCATCAACCAGGGCAGATCCGGGCTAGATAGCTCTCGCCCGCTCCCATGGGAGTTTTAGACTTTCGTTCGAGAAATCCAGCGGCCGAGCCAGACGAAAACGCTGAAATACTATTCGAGATTGGCGAAGTCGACTTGGAACTCGTTTCTCGAATACCGCGGGGCCCGGCGTGCTACAGCCAGAGACGTCCGTCCCGAAAGCGAGTCGCGCTGGGCCTCTCTCTGGGCATTGTGGTTCGTCTTCCATTTCCAATGAAAATACAAAAATGTTCGCGGTATAGAAAGCAGCGCTTTCTCACTCCACTTCTCCACCGATGATGACGACCGATGCCCGCAGAAAGAGCCTGCAGCAGCACCGCCGCGGGTGAGAAAGGAAAGGGAAAGTACACCGTGCTTCCGGCGGACCAGCGCTGTAGACCCGCTGGTTTTGATTTCCATCCAGCGGAGACTCGGAGCTCAGGCGGTTGGCGCGAAGTACACGTGGCCCAAGGAAAAGCGGCGGAATCTAGCTAGTGGCTATGAATGCGCGCGTCCTGAAGGCGGGTGGAAGCAGGAGAGTTCCAGAGACAATTTTCGATGAAAAGACAAGTGAGGTTTCTTTCTAAGCGTTGCAACCAAACAGATAGTACCGATATATTCATCAACCAGGGCAGATCCGGGCTAGATAGCTCTCGCCCGCTCCCATGGGAGTTTTAGACTTTCGTTCGAGAAATCCAGCGGCCGAGCCAGACGAAAACGCTGAAATACTATTCGAGATTGGCGAAGTCGACTTGGAACTCGTTTCTCGAATACCGCGGGGCCCGGCGTGCTACAGCCAGAGACGTCCGTCCCGAAAGCGAGTCGCGCTGGGCCTCTCTCTGGGCATTGTGGTTCGTCTTCCATTTCCAATGAAAATACAAAAATGTTCGCGGTATAGAAAGCAGCGCTTTCTCACTCCACTTCTCCACCGATGATGACGACCGATGCCCGCAGAAAGAGCCTGCAGCAGCACCGCCGCGGGTGAGAAAGGAAAGGGAAAGTACACCGTGCTTCCGGCGGACCAGCGCTGTAGACCCGCTGGTTTTGATTTCCATCCAGCGGAGACTCGGAGCTCAGGCGGTTGGCGCGAAGTACACGTGGCCCAAGGAAAAGCGGCGGAATCTAGCTAGTGGCTATGAATGCGCGCGTCCTGAAGGCGGGTGGAAGCAGGAGAGTTCCAGAGACAATTTTCGATGAAAAGACAAGTGAGGTTTCTTTCTAAGCGTTGCAACCAAACAGATAGTACCGATATATTCATCAACCAGGGCAGATCCGGGCTAGATAGCTCTCGCCCGCTCCCATGGGAGTTTTAGACTTTCGTTCGAGAAATCCAGCGGCCGAGCCAGACGAAAACGCTGAAATACTATTCGAGATTGGCGAAGTCGACTTGGAACTCGTTTCTCGAATACCGCGGGGCCCGGCGTGCTACAGCCAGAGACGTCCGTCCCGAAAGCGAGTCGCGCTGGGCCTCTCTCTGGGCATTGTGGTTCGTCTTCCATTTCCAATGAAAATACAAAAATGTTCGCGGTATAGAAAGCAGCGCTTTCTCACTCCACTTCTCCACCGATGATGACGACCGATGCCCGCAGAAAGAGCCTGCAGCAGCACCGCCGCGGGTGAGAAAGGAAAGGGAAAGTACACCGTGCTTCCGGCGGACCAGCGCTGTAGACCCGCTGGTTTTGATTTCCATCCAGCGGAGACTCGGAGCTCAGGCGGTTGGCGCGAAGTACACGTGGCCCAAGGAAAAGCGGCGGAATCTAGCTAGTGGCTATGAATGCGCGCGTCCTGAAGGCGGGTGGAAGCAGGAGAGTTCCAGAGACAATTTTCGATGAAAAGACAAGTGAGGTTTCTTTCTAAGCGTTGCAACCAAACAGATAGTACCGATATATTCATCAACCAGGGCAGATCCGGGCTAGATAGCTCTCGCCCGCTCCCATGGGAGTTTTAGACTTTCGTTCGAGAAATCCAGCGGCCGAGCCAGACGAATACGCTGAAATACTATTCGAGATTGGCGAAGTCGACTTGGAACTCGTTTCTCGAATACCGCGGGGCCCGGCGTGCTACAGCCAGAGACGTCCGTCCCGAAAGCGAGTCGCGCTGGGCCTCTCTCTGGGCATTGTGGTTCGTCTTCCATTTCCAATGAAAATACAAAAATGTTCGCGGTATAGAAAGCAGCGCTTTCTCACTCCACTTCTCCACCGATGATGACGACCGACGCCCGCAGAAAGAGCCTGCAGCAGCACCGCCGCGGGTGAGAAAGGAAAGGGAAAGTACACCGTGCTTCCGGCGGACCAGCGCTGTAGACCCGCTGGTTTTGATTTCCATCCAGCGGAGACTCGGAGCTCAGGCAGTTGGCGCGAAGTACAAGTGGCCCAAGGAAAAGCGGCGGAATCTAGCTAGTGGCTATGAATGCGCGCGTCCCGAAGGCGGGTGGAAGCAGGAGAGTTTCAGAGACAATTTTCGATGAAAAGACAAGTGAGGTTTCTTTCTAAGCGTTGCAACCAAACAGATAGTACCGATATATTCATCAACCAGGGCAGATCCGGGCTAGATAGCTCTCGCCCGCTCACATGGGAGTTTTAGACTTTCGTTCGAGAAATCCAGCGGCCGAGCCAGACGAAAACGCTGAAATACTATTCGAGATTGGCGAAGTCGACTTGGAACTCGTTTCTCGAATACCGCGGGGCCCGGCGTGCTACAGCCAGAGACGTCCGTCCCGAAAGCGAGTCGCGCTGGGCCTCTCTGGGCATTGTGGTTCGTCTTCCATTTCCAATGAAAATACAAAAATGTTCGCGGTATAGATAGCAGCGCTTTCTCACTCCACTTCTCCACCGATGATGACGACCGACGCCCGCAGAAAGAGCCTGCAGCAGCACCGCCGCGGGTGAGAAAGGAAAGGGAAAGTACACCGTGCTTCTGGCGGACCAGCGCTGTAGACCCGCTGGTTTAGATTTCCATCCAGCGGAGACTCGGAGCTCAGGCAGTTGGCGCGAAGTACAAGTGGCCCAAGGAAAAGCCGGCGGAATCTAGCTAGTGGCTATGAATGCGCGCGTCCCGAAGGCGGGTGGAAGCAGGAGAGTTTCAGAGACAATTTTCGATGAAAAGACAAGTGAGATTTCTTTCTAAGCATTGCAACCAAACAGATAGTACCCATGTATTCATCAACCAGGGCAGATCCGGGCTAGATAGCTTAATTAATGAAAGAAATATAACTATTTACATTTATTTAACATTCATTAATTGTTAGCGTCTTTTTTGTATATTTTGTATATTTTTATATATTTAAGAAAAACAAAAATGAACATAATTGTGACCAAGCAATATGAACACAAAAATTTATTTACTCTTCAGCAAAATCATTTAATCATTGTTTGCATTAAGATAAATGAAAACTAATGCAACTATTGAGTACTTAGCTATAATATTGATTCCAAAACAGTAAAATTTAATGATTTTTCATGGAGTGGTGAAATTAAATACTAAAGATTCATAAAATGTTAATATTTTGATAAAAAGTGGTTAAGATTTATATTAACACATTCGCCTCATAGAGACTGTTTCATTTTTGAGGAAATTATCATTTAGCGATGATACTGCTATTATAAATAGTCATATTACATAAGGTTGGTGTTTTGTAATATTTTAGAGGGTCAAAAATCAATATTTTAATGATATTTTTACCTATTTTCATTAGAGGAGTGTATTATGAATTTATAAAATTAATAATTACATATTTTAATGAATAAAAATTAATACCATCTTCAATTTATGACTCATAAATGAAAGGGTGTGGAATCTTTTTCCACCCTGGCGTATATAGTAATATAGATATTTAATTTTCCACTCACAAATGGGTAACATAGTTTGTAAGATGCTTCTAAAAGTGGCATGCAATGTGTTAACACATTGCATGCCTTGATTTAATACACAAAGTAAGTAAGTAAACTTTAAGACTTTGAACTCGCAGTATTATAAATATACCGTTGTTCAATTAAAAAGAACCAAAAAACTCAAATATTATTTCACTCAGCACCCGATTAACCAGCTCCATAATGCTGCACAATTATTCTATTGTACATTATTAATGAAATTCGAAGTGGATTGTGTACCAGAAAACGAATACACTTCATTAGTATTTGTACCAATAAGGATACCTACTTCAGCGGAGCCAAATACGCGCACAAGATGAATCTTTGAATAGAGCAAATAGAATGCAGAATAACAAATGCCAATAAAGCCGCCAATTTAAGTTGTACCTGAAATTGTTGTTTAAGAAATCGTAGAATTATATATTTTCAGATTTATATTGGTACCTAACTAGCCACTAAAGCCACCAACGTGCATAGAACCAGAATTTATGCTACTTTCAATAACTGTCATGTTTTAAACGGAGGAATTTGTTGCTTAATCGGCTCCAAATATAGATCCAACAAAATCACCCGAAATAGAGCTTAGACTCACTGAAGTTTTCAAATTTTACACCTCTGCAAATAGTGAGTTAACTTATTGATAGCCAATTATCCCAAAACAATAGATGTAAGTTGCTTGTGCAAAAAATATAATTGAAGTATTTTCAATAGAAATATTGCCCTAATTCCATCCAATTATTCCAAAACAAACTAATTATTGAGTTGTACTCTTCATGTTCTATTACATACATATATTACTTACTTTAATGTTGTTAGAACAAGAAGATAAGTATCCAACCAAGAAACCAGATTTACTAACATAACTCGTACTAAACCTCTAGTAAGAGTCATAAATAATATTATTCATACTAATTGTTGATGCACTACCAATATAGGCTATTAAACCTCCAAATAGATAATAATTTTTATCCTAATTAGTTGTTGAGACTGAACCTAGAAGTAAAAAGTTGGAACTATTTCCAATAATAACAGCAAAATTATTAATTATTATTGTACTTGCTGTGGTAACAGCTTAACCAAATAAATATGAAGAACAGTTCCCAATATTATAAGCTGTAGGTTTTAAACTTATATGGGTCACATTTACAGTTGAAGCATTAAGATTAACTCCAACCATTGCAACCGTTCCAGTACTCACATAAGATCCAAGTATTTAATATCCAGAAATAGAAAAAACGCCATTAATATTGTTAAATAACGATATGTTTCCACTTGATGGAGCAAATGATAAATTTACTAGTAAATTTGTTATATTAGCGCTTGTTGTAGAAGAAGTTAGAATACTAAGTTATTAGGCTGCACTAACTTTAAGTTGACTATCAGGTCTAGAAATAATATTCATCTGATTTATTGAAATTGAAGTGCTTGATGATATAATGAATGAACCGCTGCTTAAAGTTTATGTTCCAAACTGAATTTTAAAGTTCATGAAAGTGCTTTGAGACTAAAATAGTGGATATACAGAAGAAGTATATACGTTATCTGAGATATCTATGAATGCATTTTCCACTTTAGTAGCAGCATTAAATATATAACCAGCACTGAAATTATCAGAATTATTTATTAATTATAATACGCTTTACACATAAAATGATTAAGAGAAGACCTCTTAACTACACTCAAAATTTGGAGTAGTTATAACGTAATTACTTAAATTACATGAGTTATTAACAACATATTGATCAGATGGACATGAACATATTCCAGTAATCATTTATTATCCAGTAATTTAATCACAAGTACAAACATTATTTACCAATGATGATTTTGCAGGACAGGTACAGACGTTTGATACATTTAGAGCATCAACTCCACAGATACACGCCCCGTTATTCACATAAGCGTTAGCAGTGTGGCATTTGCATACACCGTTGTTCATAACCTAGCCAGATATTAGATTACAAACACATTCATTACTTACAATTTGAGAGTTACTTGGACACGTGCACGTATTCCCTACTAGCGATGAAAAAGTTGGACAAACACATTTATTCCCGGAAATATACGCGTTGATATTAGAACATGTGCAAGCGCCATTTATTAAACTAGCCCCACTTGGGCAACTACAAGTATTCGATATATTAAAACTATTTAAGCCGCAAGTACAAGCGTTACTTTAAACAAAAGCTCCGACAGTTGAACAAGCACACGAACCATTTTGCATCGTTTACCCATTAATGGAACAAACACAAGCAGTTCCTATTACATTTGCGTTTATTGGACAAATACAGGAACTATCTTTTATGATTGAGTTTATTATCGTACACTGACAGATTCCATTTATACTTTATTGGCCTGAAATTGCACATGAAATTTGAATACAAGATCTATTTACCATGGAGTAACCTTGTTTACTCGTGCAATTAATTTGTTGTGACATATTATCTATTATTTACTGTTATTGATCAACAATTTATCGCAGTTGCAATATAGACTCATTAATTCCGTTCAAATGAAGTGTTTAGTTATTTATAGTATGTTATAATATGGAAACATTGTTGAATATTCTCCAATCTAATGCCGTGGTGTTTGAAAGCAAATTTGTGTCGGCAGTAATATACTTCGCCAAAATATCGTTCTTTATCAAACTAATATTTTAGTATATTCTGTTGTCCAAAGTCGAGGTGTTCATCAGCAAGTTATGATCAGATTATGAAAAGTTTGATATTATTCTTTGTTCTACTTCAGTTATATTGCTCTAAATACGCTAGTCCACGAGGATAAGTTTGTTTTCAATGTTTTCAACAACTTGATTAAGTAGTTATGTGGTATAGTTATTACCACTAATGAGTAATAAATTACTTATGGTGTTTATGGATTCTACAACATCGATGCATTTGGAATTGTTGAGCAAGTAACCCGACGCACACTTACACTAAGAATCCACGTACTCAAACGGATGCACGCATTGGAGCATTCCGTTTACGTTTTCGCTATATTTCAGCATTTCGCCGCATATCCCGTACACAACGTATTAATTATCACATACGTCGCATTGAACGGATTCGTACCCGAGACTCCTTATTTCAACAACATCTTAACCAAAGCGAGAAGTTTCGTCAACACATATAACAAATTGGGTAATGTTCAATAGAATATTCGCAAATATAGCAGAAGCAATATACCCATTGTTCTTGCTTTTAATTGAACAACTGTTTTAGTAAGTATGCGGTAGAAGATTAATTGAGTTGAGAGGTTTATTTTATGTTATTAATTTTGTTGAAACGAAATAATGTTAAGCTTGTCAGTATTTCCACTTCGCACCTAACAAAAATAATGCCAACAATGAATGAAAGCATCTATGAAACCCATACATAATTATTTACTCCATAATTCTACAATAACATTAAAACTTTGACTGAAGTAAGAAAAATGTAGAAATATGGAGGGCATTCTAGATTAACTAAATCAGAATTCGATAAATACTTAATGATACTATTTACAATGATGATATCAGGTAAAGAGCGAGGATCTGTCTAAGATAATTGGTCTAAGAACACTAAAATACGCAATTAGTTTATAGCTGATGAAGTTGGAATGTCTTGCAGAGAATGGGAGGAAATACATTCGAATGTCTGTTATGGTCATATTAAATTGTTATTAGATTAACCTGAAGAAGAAATCGATACAAATTTAGACGGTATAGAATCTGATGAAGAAGAATCTGAAAATTCTGACTATGAATATGACGAAGATGATCTAGAAGAACTAAATAAAATATTTAATGATCATGAAGAAGAAGTTTTGAGCTAAAATAAACCTGGTAATGCAAAAAGTAGAAAACTTTAACCATGATATATACAAAATCAAAATTTGTGAAATAACCCTGTTAAATGTAAGAATTTGTAAGTTCTCGTGGTATTCCAGAGAACAACCTGAAATAGTTCGTTACTACAATAATAATTATAAAGGAGTTGATTACGTAGACCAACTTACAAAAAATATTAAGTTTCCAGGACGATGTACTCGTTGGACCACAAGGATGTTTATTTATTTTATGTAAGTAATATTAGTTAATGGGTTTTCTTTGATGAAATTATTGCATCCAGAATATAAAGAAATTAAAATAACGGATTATGTTGAAAGCATAATTGATTAAATGAAAATAAATCTAACAAAATATGAAATTAAAGCTACACCACGAAAAATTGAAGGTTGTAACCAACCAGTAGTAAGCCCAATTAAAGGACCAGTAATAGAAGCATATAAACACTATCATGTATATACAAAAGTAAGTGCGTAATGTGTCGGCTGCAAATAATGTAATAGCAGATATGTGTGTTCGTGCAAAGGATATCATTTGTGTCCAGAGTGTTATAAAACGCATATTAGTGAATAAAATGACATAAGAGGGTACACACACATTTATAAAAAATGAATAAAGTGATTTAAAATACGAATAATATGTTTTAATATATATTGAACACAAAAATAGTAATTTACCTATTAAATGGTTGAAGTCGTTTTCGAGAATTTTGTTAATTATTTGCGAAGTGGAAATACTGACAAGCTTAACATTATTTCGTTTCAACAAAATTAATAACATAAAATAAACCTCTCAACTCAATTAATCTTCTACCGCATACTTACTAAAACAGTTGTTCAATTAAGTTAGTTGCTGCCTGCTAACTTGCACTAGCTAATTAGAATCGTGACAGAAGATTGTTTTACTACGTTAGTTAACCCAGACGAATTAATGCTACTTATTCTGAATTATATAAATGATTGCTAGATAGTGATACTTTCCTTAGGTTCAATAATCATACCTGATACCTGCAATCCAGAAGCTATAAATACTAATGTGCAATTTCGAATTTCTACATCACAAATAAGACAGAGCAAAGCTCCTGACACTACTTAGAACTATGTTGAAATATTAATTGTTGAGTCGACTATGATTTGACTACTCATACTAAATCCAAAGAGAGCAAAAGTATTAACATCCACGTTATTTATTTATACGTCGATGAATGATTGTTGAGTCACATTCGTGTAAATAAATAAATTTATGTTATTTGCTTTCTGTGTAAGTTAAATTTTATTTATTATATTCAAATTGTTCAATGAAGTTTACTTCTAGCAGAAACTATAATAATTCTAATTTACCAAAATATTATTGAAACATTACTAATTTTAGATTTATATATTTTTTAAGATTATGATAGAAGATAACATTTATTGAAATATATATAATATAATTACTTGTTGTAATATACACATAGAATATTTGATTAATTATATATTATTATATTAATTATTTGTATATAAATAAATAATATTATAACTATACTGTAATAAAATAAAAGAATAAAGGTCATAGGAATACTACTTAGTACAATTGGAAAATTGACACTTGATACTAGATAAATAAACAAATAACGAACACACAGTTATATAAATAGGTTGCGTTGGGCTAATAAGTGATTGTACGACTGTATTTGCCGAGAAGCAATGACTCTGATTTCGCTTTCAGGGGTCAATTGAATATTTTCAATTGTCATCTATAAAATGATGCTTTGAATACTACCAGAAATAATATTGATGTGTTGATGAGTTGGCGTTAAGTAAACTGTATAAACTATATACAGTTGATTGATAATATTTTAGAATTTTGGTAATTAGATCGCTGTGCAATATATTTCACTCATAATACATGCAGTTACTATTTTATTGAGAGCAAGAAGCTATAGCTTTTGATAAGTATCTTATATTTGTGGGTTGTTTACTTGCCATTAATTATTGCACGTTCAACACTGAAAGGACATGCTTATAAAACAGAAGAATCCGCCGGAATCGAGAATTTATTGAATTCTACTTATTTTGTTCATATTTCAATGTCCACTGATTTGAAACCGAATACTTCGGAGTATTGAGACATGTATGTCTCTGATATTTTCAAACAATAAAAAGGAAATGCGTTGTCAACAATACACATATTAATATCCTGAATGACAATGGTTATATATATACCCTACTGTTATCTAATTATTTAATTTATATTTGTTATAATCCTTGTTTCTAGATCGATTGCATCAATTTGTTCAAATTATTGAAAATGTAATTTATGCCAAGCACAGATTATTATTACCAGATTCAAAATATATATTGTTGCTGTGCACTGTTACATAGTAAGTAGATTATCTAATTTTGGAAACCTGAATCCAATAGAAGATTATAACGAATATCACCTTAGATTTGGATCTATCAATTATTGAGAAACGTGATACTTATGACTATATTTAGAGGACACAAATAAAGCCGTCGATTCCTTAAGTAAGTGGACTCCTGGTAATTTTTAGTGCTGAATCTGTAATATCTTCATCATTGAATTATTTACTTTGGTTTACAGTGCTATAATATTATATCTTTCGCTTATATGAATCAAACTATAAAAGTAATCACATGGTGAATAGAGCATATTCAGTACATCCATAATTTTAGTTGTAATCTAAAGTTGCATACAATTCGCATATAGTACACTGAAAATACTCCCAGTATCATCAGTGTACAATTATATACCCACCATGACTCTATTTGCACATGCTAGCCTTACCAAAGAGAACACGTAAGAAAATTACTAAAATGATTAGTAAACATATTTTCATTATGCAATGAATAACGTTATATGAACGACGAATAAGTTGATATGAGGTAAGATTAACTATCAAATAATACAATAGAATGCAATCCATCGGGTCCAAAACGTTATTTTACTCTGACAATCAAACCCCGTACATCCCAGTATATTAGCGCAGCCTTGTCCCACATGCTATATATTTAGATAGTTTGATAATGGTTAATATTTGAGTCTCAGGTTTGACTTTAATTACTTGGTAATGAGAAACACACCTGTGGAAGGGAATAACCGATGTTTAATACACCCGCTCGATTATTCTGCGCAGATCCTCTTCTATCTCCACATTTTTAATAATATACTGAAATAAATTATTATTAAATTAGTATTGTAAAGGAACAAGAGACGCGCGTTAGAGACGAAATAAACAAATAACGAACACACAGTTATATAAATAGGTTGCGTTGGGCTAATAAGTGATTGTACGACTGTATTTGCCGAGAAGCAATGACTCTGATTTCGCTTTCAGGGGTCAATTGAATATTTTCAATTGTCATCTATAAAATGATGCTTTGAATACTACCAGAAATAATATTGATGTGTTGATGAGTTGGCGTTAAGTAAACTGTATAAACTATATACAGTTGATTGATAATATTTTAGAATTTTGGTAATTAGATCGCTGTGCAATATATTTCACTCATAATACATGCAGTTACTATTTTATTGAGAGCAAGAAGCTATAGCTTTTGATAAGTATCTTATATTTGTGGGTTGTTTACTTGCCATTAATTATTGCACGTTCAACACTGAAAGGACATGCTTATAAAACAGAAGAATCCGCCGGAATCGAGAATTTATTGAATTCTACTTATTTTGTTCATATTTCAATGTCCACTGATTTGAAACCGAATACTTCGGAGTATTGAGACATGTATGTCTCTGATATTTTCAAACAATAAAAAGGAAATGCGTTGTCAACAATACACATATTAATATCCTGAATGACAATGGTTATATATACCCTACTGTTATCTAATTATTTAATTTATATTTGTTATAATCCTTGTTTCTAGATCGATTGCATCAATTTGTTCAAATTATTGAAAATGTAATTTATGCCAAGCACAGATTATTATTACCAGATTCAAAATATATATTGTTGCTGTGCACTGTTACATAGTAAGTAGATTATCTAATTTTGGAAACCTGAATCCAATAGAAGATTATAACGAATATCACCTTAGATTTGGATTTACCAATTATTGAGAAACGTGATACTTATGACTATATTTAGAGGACACAAATAAAGCCGTCGATTCCTTAAGTAAGTGGACTCCTGGTAATTTTTAGTGCTGAATCTGTAATATCTTCATCATTGAATTATTTACTTTGGTTTACAGTGCTATAATATTATATCTTTCGCTTATATGAATCAACTATAAAAGTAATCACATGGTGAATAGAGCATATTCAGTACATCCATAATTTTAGTTGTAATCTAAAGTTGCATACAATTCGCATATAGTACACTGAAAATACTCCCAGTATCATCAGTGTACAATTATATACCCACCATGACTCTATTTGCACATGCTAGCCTTACCAAAGAGAACACGTAAGAAAATTACTAAAATGATTAGTAAACATATTTTCATTATGCAATGAATAACGTTATATGAACGACGAATAAGTTGATATGAGGTAAGATTAACTATCAAATAATACAATAGAATGCAATCCATCGGGTCCAAAACGTTATTTTACTCTGACAATCAAACCCCGTACATCCCAGTATATTAGCGCAGCCTTGTCCCACATGCTATATATTTAGATAGTTTGATAATGGTTAATATTTGAGTCTCAGGTTTGACTTTAATTACTTGGTAATGAGAAACACACCTGTGGAAGGGAATAACCGATGTTTAATACACCCGCTCGATTATTCTGCGCAGATCCTCTTCTATCTCCACATTTTTAATAATATACTGAAATAAATTATTATTAAATTAGTATTGTAAAGGAACAAGAGACGCGCGTTAGAGACGAAATAAACAAATAACGAACACACAGTTATATAAATAGGTTGCGTTGGGCTAATAAGTGATTGTACGACTGTATTTGCCGAGAAGCAATGACTCTGATTTCGCTTTCAGGGGTCAATTGAATATTTTCAATTGTCATCTATAAAATGATGCTTTGAATACTACCAGAAATAATATTGATGTGTTGATGAGTTGGCGTTAAGTAAACTGTATAAACTATATACAGTTGATTGATAATATTTTAGAATTTTGGTAATTAGATCGCTGTGCAATATATTTCACTCATAATACATGCAGTTACTATTTTATTGAGAGCAAGAAGCTATAGCTTTTGATAAGTATCTTATATTTGTGGGTTGTTTACTTGCCATTAATTATTGCACGTTCAACACTGAAAGGACATGCTTATAAAACAGAAGAATCCGCCGGAATCGAGAATTTATTGAATTCTACTTATTTTGTTCATATTTCAATGTCCACTGATTTGAAACCGAATACTTCGGAGTATTGAGACATGTATGTCTCTGATATTTTCAAACAATAAAAAGGAAATGCGTTGTCAACAATACACATATTAATATCCTGAATGACAATGGTTATATATATACCCTACTGTTATCTAATTATTTAATTTATATTTGTTATAATCCTTGTTTCTAGATCGATTGCATCAATTTGTTCAAATTATTGAAAATGTAATTTATGCCAAGCACAGATTATTATTACCAGATTCAAAATATATATTGTTGCTGTGCACTGTTACATAGTAAGTAGATTATCTAATTTTGGAAACCTGAATCCAATAGAAGATTATAACGAATATCTCTTTAGCGTTATTTCTTTATTATAGCAAATTTAGCATGTGAGCTAGAAGCTTTTAAGTAGGGGGAAACAAGAGCTCGCACTTAAATATAGGTGACATCTTTGTTTTGTATTAATATAACACCTCACTACCTTCAAGCAATGTTTTAACATTTTCTATTTGTAAGAGAAATAGTGGGTTTTGAAGTCTGGTATTGTTACAGTATATTGCATATCTTACCAACAACTGTATTTATTATTATCTTCACCAACAATTTCCTTCTATTAAGTTATTATTATATTTATCAATATTGGATATTTCAGTACTTTAACAGTTATTTAATCCAGCTCGATACTGATTTCCTTTATTTAAATCCAAAAGTAATTCAAATTTACTTTTAGTTCCCACAACTTATGTGATTACATTGTTGCAGATCTTGAGTAAGATTTTGGTACTTGTGGTTACTCAACCAACATTGCATCTCTACTATCTTTTATCAATGTATTGGATAATAATTTATATTTGTACTCTACTAGGCAAAGGATCTGTAATGATCTTGCATGTGGTTATTTTTAGACACAACTCTTAACATTTTTGTTGAAGAAGTGTTCGGTTTTGTAATTATCGGGGCTTGCGAATTAGATGAATATTATTATTAGATAGTAATATAATTGTAGCTACTTAGACAGATGTATTTAAAAATTTATTGTATTTTCTAAAATTTTAAGCTTTTAGTTGTGAAGATTTGACTTTTGAGCTCAATTACTTACATAAACTAATAATAAGTGAATATGGATTACATAATTATTTTAAACTAAATTCGCTTGTGTACAGCTACTTTATATCAACTATATTTTTGGGATTTCTTCAGGCTTATTATCCAGAATAACGAGGAGTTAACACTCAGTTATGTAAGTATTATTTATTATTAAGTTCGTCAATGAAGCTGGGAACTGCTAATTGAATGAAGTTGCTACAGTTGATTGAATATTTTATATTTAGTATTGATTTGCCTGTTACGCTGTTTAGTTTTTAGACCTCAATTAATAAAGTTGTACTATTACTTGTTTTATTTTCTGCGTTCAAAGCTATAAATTTTGATTAATTACTCAATGACAAAATTTAAATGCAATACTGGCAAGTCTCCTTTGATTCAAATATTTCAGCTCTAGAAACCGTTATATTGAAGCTGGTATTACTACTAAACTATACTGAAATTTCGGTTAACGCGAAGAATCATGATTAATTGTAAGCTTCATTCTACGAGATTTTATCATAACACAGAATTACAAAAATGACTTATTAAAATACAATTGTGTGGTGTATTTCCTAATTATATCACTAACTAGATTATAATATTGGTAAATTTTACATTGTTTAGAAGTGAAATTTTAATAGAAAACCCACTTTTGTCGTGGATTCATGCTTATAGAAACAATATATTTTATAGTAAAATAATATGTCCACTTCCATACATGGCGTCATTTTGATGGTAAGAGATATCACCTTAGATTTGGATTTACCAATTATTGAGAAACGTGATACTTATGACTATATTTAGAGGACACAAATAAAGCCGTCGATTCCTTAAGTAAGTGGACTCCTGGTAATTTTTAGTGCTGAATCTGTAATATCTTCATCATTGAATTATTTACTTTGGTTTACAGTGCTATAATATTATATCTTTCGTTTATATGAATCAAACTATAAAAGTAATCACATGGTGAATAGAGCATATTCAGTACATCCATAATTTTAGTTGTAATCTAAAGTTGCATACAATTCGCATATAGTACACTGAAAATACTCCCAGTATCATCAGTGTACAATTATATACCCACCATGACTCTATTTGCACATGCTAGCCTTACCAAAGAGAACACGTAAGAAAATTACTAAAATGATTAGTAAACATATTTTCATTATGCAATGAATAACGTTATATGAACGACGAATAAGTTGATATGAGGTAAGATTAACTATCAAATAATACAATAGAATGCAATCCATCGGGTCCAAAACGTTATTTTACTCTGACAATCAAACCCCGTACATCCCAGTATATTAGCGCAGCCTTGTCCCACATGCTATATATTTAGATAGTTTGATAATGGTTAATATTTGAGTCTCAGGTTTGACTTTAATTACTTGGTAATGAGAAACACACCTGTGGAAGGGAATAACCGATGTTTAATACACCCGCTCGATTATTCTGCGCAGATCCTCTTCTATCTCCACATTTTTAATAATATACTGAAATAAATTATTATTAAATTAGTATTGTAAAGGAACAAGAGACGCGCGTTAGAGACGAAATAAACAAATAACGAACACACAGTTATATAAATAGGTTGCGTTGGGCTAATAAGTGATTGTACGACTGTATTTGCCGAGAAGCAATGACTCTGATTTCGCTTTCAGGGGTCAATTGAATATTTTCAATTGTCATCTATAAAATGATGCTTTGAATACTACCAGAAATAATATTGATGTGTTGATGAGTTGGCGTTAAGTAAACTGTATAAACTATATACAGTTGATTGATAATATTTTAGAATTTTGGTAATTAGATCGCTGTGCAATATATTTCACTCATAATACATGCAGTTACTATTTTATTGAGAGCAAGAAGCTATAGCTTTTGATAAGTATCTTATATTTGTGGGTTGTTTACTTGCCATTAATTATTGCACGTTCAACACTGAAAGGACATGCTTATAAAACAGAAGAATCCGCCGGAATCGAGAATTTATTGAATTCTACTTATTTTGTTCATATTTCAATGTCCACTGATTTGAAACCGAATACTTCGGAGTATTGAGACATGTATGTCTCTTATATTTTCAAACAATAAAAAGGAAATGCGTTGTCAACAATACACATATTAATATCCTGAATGACAATGGTTATATATATACCCTACTGTTATCTAATTATTTAATTTATATTTGTTATAATCCTTGTTTCTAGATCGATTGCATCAATTTGTTCAAATTATTGAAAATGTAATTTATGCCAAGCACAGATTATTATTACCAGATTCAAAATATATATTGTTGCTGTGCACTGTTACATAGTAAGTAGATTATCTAATTTTGGAAACCTGAATCCAATAGAAGATTATAACGAATATCACCTTAGATTTGGATCTATCAATTATTGAGAAACGTGATACTTATGACTATATTTAGAGGACACAAATAAAGCCGTCGATTCCTTAAGTAAGTGGACTCCTGGTAATTTTTAGATCAATATAACTATATAATTCAAATCCAAGGCAATATTTGTTATTGGTCTTGTTATCAAATAGGCTATAATGAAACACAAAAACTGTAAATAACGTAATATTTATTTAAATATTTATTTTGATCTGTAATAGAAATTATATTCACAATTTTTAGGTTTAGTACATTATATTTTAATTTTTATGTGTACAAATAATTTTGGTTATAATCGTTTACAAAATGATTTATTCAAAAATTGTTTTCAACTTTAAATATAAATGTGTCACAATCAGCTTTAGATTTCATTAAATATATAAAGCTACATAAATTCACGTTCATAAAGACTTGTAACTTAAACTAAAAATAATAATATATTTCTCAATTTCATTAAGTTGTAACAGGATAAATATTGATTGAGCATTTTAATCTTTTTTTGAGTTTCGTTTAAATTCAGCGGCAAAGAACCAGCGAGTAAATAATTTGGAGCGGTTCGTGTAAATCATTAACAAGTTCAATTAACTAAAATAAAGGAAAATAAACTGCTAATTGTTAAAACTGAAAAAACTCGATTTTAAAGTTCCAAAATATTTTATAAATGGAAGACGTTCCTCAAATTCTTAGTGCAAAGCGCACAAAACGCAGCAGAATGAAATATTTTATTTAAAATAGTAATAGTATACTAGTTACTATTAAAATATTTTGTTTATATTTAATTTACAATAATGATGTAAACAGATTTACAACTATTATTCTAAGTCAAAAAAGTTCCAATTCGTGCTTTGATTCGGCTACATGATTTGGATACACAGATGAAAATGAGATTATGATATTTTCGTTCTATATAGGTATTCATGATCATAATATATACTATATTGTAATCACAAATGAAATTATTGCGCCCGAACCCGTCAGGTCCGTTCCTCCACCTCATATGAATTGAGAGTTCCAGTTTAACTCAGAAATGAGATAGAGACACGCAAATTTGTATAGTCGTTAGTCTAATTGATTAAAAACTATCTATAGCCCACGAATGCGATAGAACAAGTTTGAAATAATTGATAGTTGAATAACTATGCTAAAAGACTTACTGAAATGATGACACTATACCATGAATACTATTCTTGAATATCTATATAAACATATATATTACGAGAAATGATTAAGTCTCCTTAAAGATAAATTAAATAAAATATATCATTTTTACGTTGTAAGAAAGTGGTGTGGATAATACTTGAAAAATGGAACACTTACTATTAAATATAAACAAACAGCGAAAAATATATGTGGTCAAATTTGTAACATTTTCTTAATATTTGACTGAGATTTATATAATGTTTATAAAAACAAGAATTATTAATAAAAAGGTAATAAATATTCACTCCAATATGATTATTACTTCAGCTATAATTTAACTTCTATAACATAAAATAAAAAGTAAATACAGTACTTTGAATATAAAATATGTGATATCACTAAATAGTTTAATTTATATCATTATGTATAATATTTGTATATTTAATAATTAATGCTAAAAATATGAATAAATTTGACGTAATATTACGTTTAGTGTAATTATTACAACTAAAATATATTTATTATTCTACTTATTTAAATATAAGTTAAAATATTGTGATATACATAATTTCTATTTTGAAGTGGATGAAAAGTAGAAATAGTGTTACTAACATAGTAATATACTGGAATTATTTTTAATTCTATTTTAAAAAATAAAAATTACAAAAATAAAAGCTTATTCACGCTATTTTCAGCAATAAATGTCAAAGATACAAAAAATGCCTCTTAACTTAAGTAAAAACTTTTGACATTAAGTTGGAGACCCTCAGTGGTCCCTTGTTCTGTCACAACAGTGCATGCTCCTATATGTGGGTTAAATGACAGAAACTTCTGTAGTTGAAAGTGCAAAATGGCTACAGAATCATTAAATCTAGGCACGAATTAAAGTTCCTTTATATATCAATTAAATAACTTACTTAATTGTTTTAAAGGATGAATATACTGATCTGCTGAGTGATTTTATTATATCTGACAATTAATATCTGAAGCAGGCGTTACCAAGTAATAAGCGAGTCATCTCTAATGAATGATTCATTACAAAAAATATAAAATATAAAATAACTAACATTTCCAATTTTTATCTATAAGAATATATCTATATTAACAATTGACACGCTCCACTCCGTAACATGTTCAAATATACGCAAATAGAGGACCATCTTAATATTGCACCACATTGTAGGTCCGAATGCTAGAATAACCTTGGTTAGTTCTTTTCCAAGTCATTCGCGCAAGTTAAAATACAAGGCAACTATAAGAATAAAAAACTTGAGTTCATTCTTCAATCCTATCAAACGAATATACAATCAATGATAATTGAAAACTGTGTGATAGATCTGAGCAAGGCTAGTGGCGACTTTATAAATGTTTCCTTCACCGGCTGCGAATTAATAAACGATTTTACTGATTAGTTCAGAGCTGTTTCGCTCACATTCAAATAGACTGTAAAACTCTCACAATTAAAAAATTGTTATGTACAAAAAGTAAATATTAGTGCTAACTAACAGTGTAAAATTGACTTTGAAGGGGCAAAACAGATTTAAAAACTGAATGAACTTGTAATTTAAGCATCTGAAGTTGATTTAAACGCATTAGAAGGAACTTGGAACATAGTTAAACTGGAAAGATGCATAGTAAAGAATACATTCTGTGATAAATTCGACGCAAAATATCTTCACATACTGTGGTCGCCAAGCCAACTTTGATTTCAAAAAATACTAACTATTTCAAAACTATTTTTTGTATTAATTTTAACTATATATTAACTCAATGTTTAGTAGCGTCTCCTTTCTATTTTATTACTTCTTCTAACCTTTTGGGCATAGAGTCAATCAAATGATTGATGATATCTAACGAGATTTACTCCAACGCCCTCTTTACTTCTTCATTTAATAAGTCATATGTGGTACATTCTTCAGGGGAAATGTTTGACTTCAGTGGATTCCAGCAGTGAAAAAGTGGATTTAAGTCTGGACTCATTACTGGGAAGCGATAGAGCTCAATGTTGTTAGCAGTATAAAAGTTTTTCATATACTTACTAAAATGTGTCGGGGCGTTATCTTGTTGCAACTTCAAGTTATGCTATTAAGTGATGGAAGTGTAACTTGTCTGAGAACTTAAGAATTGACAATTGAATTCATGGTCGTACCGCACGGCATAAACCATAATGGACCCTTATATCTATAGCTAATCGTACTATAGATCATGCACGAAAACAGTCCATATTTTACACTTCGAGAAAATACTTCGGATTCCACTCGTCTTTAGGTGTTCTGAGCACTCTACTCGCTCGATTTGCATAGCATTTTGAGCGATACTCATCGGTATACTAAAAAGTTCTCAATATTCAATTGGTTGTTTCAGGTTCATTCGAGCAAAGTTCAAACTTTCCAATTTATGCTTTTCGGTAAGTTTTGGCTTTAGCTTAGCAACATAGAAGCTTAAACTGAATTTGGCCAGGAGACGAGATACCGTTGTTAGAGACATGGAAATTCCACGAAGGGCTTAGTATTTTTCAGCTATGATTCGTCGAGTTTCGAATCTATGGCTCTGGCGATATTTAACAACGCGAAAATCTCAGCTTAGTCAAATTTTCTGACACTATTATCGGCATGAGAAGCTTCTAGCTTGCCTGTAACTTCAAAGTGCTTAAAAATGGAATAAACAGTTTGGAGACTACATTGAAGGCAACAAGCAATGTATTTCTTGGTTGCAACAGTTTGTGATTCTGTTTCTCACATTCTCATCATTATGCGACGCTCTTGTATTGTGATCCGTCGGCTTCGTGTGTGCTTCGTCATTTGAAGGATGAAGTGAAAAAGAAATGAACCGCAGAATTAATTGAATATGTTATAATTAGCATAAATACAGTGATTTAATTTTCAAGCGCAATTATTACATAAACATTTGTTAAAATCAAAGTTGGCTCGGACACCACAGTAGCTAGTAACGATCAGAACGTATTCAACCAATTGTAATTCAAGCAAATAAAACTTACATTGGACAACATGAAAGTGGATATGTAACAATTAACTGGAAGATTCGACGAGCTCACTTTGAATTAGTGCGTGTTGTTGAATTCAGGCACAGAAAAGCTTTCGTGTTAGTAATTGAACGTGTTCGACTGTAAATTGCCTCTTGTTTCCTTCAGCACAAATATTTTCCACAAAATCAACTGCAAATCTTTGAAAATTCAACAGTGCGCTGTTGTAGACTACCTTCCGCTGAATCTGTAAGAGCTTCATGTTGACAACTGCGAAGTTAAAATTAAGAATAAGTGCCAGCATCTGCAGAAAATATCTCTGAATTATGTAAACAAGATATAACAAGTTGATATGTCCCTGCTTCCGAATCTACTTGAAATAACAGCTCAACACAGCACCAGATACGATGTAGCCCAGCACATGTAAAACGTGATTAAAACGCGTTAAAAGTTCCAAAAAATGCAGCAAACGAACGTTAAAAGGAGTGAAAAACTAATAATAAAACGAGACACAAAATATCAAAATCTGGACGAACTGGACGACGAGTTCTTCTACTGCTTTGATGTAATTTTGGACAACTTTTAAGGGGGAGTAGAATGAGTTAAAATATTTTAGTTTGAAATTACATTTAATATTAAAAAATTATATTTGGATTGATATATTGGGACATATTAGTAATTCAAAATGTTGTTGAGCACTATAACTTAATTATGGTCCAAACCTAAATACAAATAATTATTTCTGATACACATGGACTAAACTCTGGAGTCTTAAATTTGAGCATTAATGTTAGCATATTATTTGATTGGTCTAGTTTTAATTTCATTTTATAGTGTAATATGACGATATTTAAGATAATTTTAATTGATATGGATATTATTATAGTTATAAATGTATATTTATGATATACTATATCTTATTAATATTAAAATAGTGTAATACACACGTTACATAATGTTTACTATATTTTTATTCTTTTTTTACTACCAAAATCTAAAATATAATACTATATTCACTGAATAGAATTAAATAAATGAAATAACAATACTTTAAAATTATAGCAAGGTAAAATTAAGGCATGATTTAAACATATACTCGTTACTAATGGATGTTAGGAATACATTACTTCATGAAATAATATATTAATTGCAGTTAAGAATCTATTATTGTCTTTTGTTTTACAAAAACATTTTATTATCAATTATAACCTTATTATTACGGTATTTGATATTTTTAGGAATTTTTTGATCTAATTTAAAGCTAAATACTCTTATTTTCAGTCATTTATGTATAAATTCTGAATATGCATGAAATTTAGTCGTTAATAATTCAACCACAAGCGTTTTAAAAAGAATCGTATTTTGAAGAATATTTTAAGTCATTATATTAAAGTGGAGTTTTATAGTATTATGTTTTAATAGTAATAATAATGATAAAATGTAACATTTCCACTCACTTTTATGACAAAATAGCGTAATATATACGGGAAAAATCGCTATTCCGTATATAGCATCCGTGCGTATGATTTTTGTTTTGCCATATTTTTCCGTATAAATAACAACCATAATTTATGGATAGCTTATGGAAAGGTAACTAAATATTATTAAGGGTCTTATATATTTTATATAATTACAAAAATATTATTTTTATTCTTAAATACATTCATTTGCTAAAATATCACTGTGCATCTTAAACTACAAGTAACTATTAAAAGAGAGATACTACTTATCCAGTGAACTAAGTTAAATTACATAACATGTGTTGTAAATACACGTTAGTGTTATCTTTGTTCAAAGATATTTAGTTTTTCAAACTGGAATTTAACTAGCGTATTTATCTAAGTAAAGTAATTTAGGCGTTAATATCTCTCAGTTTGTTGGCAAAGATAATATCTTGTTCATTTACTTGCAATTAGTTATTCATTAAATATTAATTAAAGTTTAAATGATTGTGAAGAATTGAAATATCTTTAATTTTGTTGTATGTTGCATTCAGAAATGTAATACATTTTAGAACTTTTAGTGGTTTTAAGTATACAATATTGTTTTTAGTAACGTTTAATTATTTCAAGTTGATAAGGGGCATTAAATATGTTAAATCGATAATAGAACAATATCCCAAATTAAGTGAAGTAAGTTGTTTTAGATATTGTAATGCATGAATATTTACCTTATCATTATTAGAAATGCATAAATCTTTAAGTTAGTCAAGAGATCTTAAAGAGTTAACGTTTTTCAGGCGACAGCCTTCTAAGTTTAATTCAGTAAGCTGGACCATTTGTGCGAGTGGTCTAATATCTATATTTGGATTTTATGGCAAATTTAAAACATCTAATTTTGTAAATTGCGTTAATTATTCAATGTTTTTAAGATTGCAATCAGTAAGGCCTAATACAGAGAGTTATAATACTGGAATCAGTTTCAAATCAAGATTTTGATAGCATCGTATCATTAATTATTAAAGTTTCTTAAAATCTCCAAAGTTCTGCAGAATAACAGTGTCTTATTCATCTAAGTCTCCAAATACAGTAAGAGCTTCAAGATTTGGTAGTTTAAGCTCGTTCAAATATTTTATTCTGCAAAAATAAAAGTTAAGTACACGAATTCGAGGGTTACTTAGTTTTGGAATCACATTCAGACACTATGATATTAAGAGTTCTTCAATGTCAAATTCATTCATGAACTCTATGTCTTACAGTTCATCTAGATCCTATATCATTAATGCGTTATTTTAGATCTCTTACTTGAGCTCATCCGCCAAATTTCGTTCATAGCCAAGTTCATCTTTAAGTTTGTAATCCATATGTGGAGTGTTTTAATAAAATTATATAAATCTCCTGACAATCTTTGAAGATGAGATATGATATTGAGATTAGTTTGCGTTTATAACATATAATAACATTTAAAATGTTCTTGTGATTGAAGTAATCGATTATTGAGTGGATGTTTTTGAGATGTACCAAAAGAGTGAGCCGATATATATATATATATATATATATATATATATATATATATATATATATATATATATCTCACTTCCTCGAGACGGCACAAACAGACTTCATTGAGGCTTTCGAAAGCAAAACATAGGCTCTCGCACGCCAGTGTTTCCACTTTCAAAACGGGCTCAACCCGTCATTTATGCCCACTCAGTAAGGTATATATATATATCACTCAACAGCAACAATCCAATAATACATCCAAACGCAAAAAATAAATATATACTAGTTATTTTACTAGTATGTCTTTATGACCAAGTAAAAATAATATATATTTTAATAATATTATATTAGTATTTTTGATAATTATTTTTGATATATATCGGCTCATATAATATTCAGATTCATTATTGATAAAGATTAGAAGACCGTTTGCACTTAATCGATCCAAAGAAGATGGATATCATACAAAATGCCTACTATGCTGCATTTGCTCGTCAAATCACTACATAGGAAGATTGTTACTAGATGTCCAAAGACCCGGACGTCTTGTGACCGATGCCAAGTTTAACTGTAAACATAGAAGAGCTGATGCATATAAGATAAACAAGATTATCATTGAAAAGTTCCAAATTAATCATTGTGATATTTGATGTTTAAATTATTTAATCCCTTATAAGCGCTTAAATCTTGTAATTAGAATGTAATTCATTTATAACCTTGTAATTTGTGGTAAAATCGTCTTATACTAAAGTTAATAGTCGTAAATGTTAGATTTACTTAATATGTTGCAAAAAGTAATAATTAGACTCTTATATTAATTTCTAATATTAATCACGTTACTAATCTTAAATATTACCGTATGTATTTATAAATAGTCTTCATTATGATATATTATATAATTGTATAGAATAGTATGATAATATTGAGTAGAAAATATATTAACAATGAAGAATTCTTAATCACTGAATATCTTGACAATATAATTAAGTGCTTAATTCTTAAAATAATGATATAATTGATACCACAAATTATTTATTTATTCTACAAATCTGTTGCAAAAAGCAATCTACATTCTATAGTTCTTTGTAAGTTTTTGATTTCAAGTCAGAATGTAATTTAGATATTATTCTAAGTGATGCCATTTATGAATTTATATCTCTCAGTTTGTTGGCAAAGATAACATCTTATCTTCTAGGTTTAGTTTAGTAATTTACATTATACGAACTAAAGTTTGGATGATTCTTAATAACCGATATATCTACAATTTGGTTGTATTCGGCGTTCAAAACTACAATTTATTTTAGTTCTTTCAAAGGTTCCAAATAAACAATTTTATTTTCAGAGATATTAAGTTCTTTCAAGTTAACAAGAGTTTTTAAATGTGATATATCAAACAAATAACAATTATATAAACTCAATTTAGTAAGTTATTTTAAAAATTGTAACGAGTCAATGTTATAGACACTGCAAGATCTTAAATTTAGTTTTGTGATTTTGAGTTAAATTATGAGTTATAAATTGAGATTACGGTAGCTAAATAAAGATAATTCTCTTAGAGTTGTAAATTAATTGATGTGCATCCCAAAGCTTAATTAATTATCACGTAGTTCCAATACTTCAAGATTTGGCAATAATATAAACTCTAAATCTGTTATTACACATTCATTAAATATAAGTTTCTTAATGTATTAGTTATTTAGCTTTGGAACGACGTTTCTGCAGGAATTGATAATAAGTTCTTCAATATCAAAGTTATTCATGAACTCAATATTATATAATGTATGTATTTTATCTATATGTAAAGTTTTATTTTTTTAAATATCTTTTTACAGTTTTTTAATCATAATTTGCTCTTCATGTGTGTACAGCTCGTTTATGTTCTTCATATGTGGAGTGTATTTTCACATTTATATATTTTAGTTAGAAACTGTTAACATTTATTTACAAATTGTAAATTACAATACATAGTCAGTAAGGTTATTCCCCCCCCCAACCTACATATATTCAATATTGCAGCAGTTTAATCCACGTTTTTGAGTTAAATTCCCTTCACTACTTATTTACCTATATACGTGCTATATTTTCAATTTCACACTTCAATTATAATGAAAGCGGAATTGTTATAAATCATCAAGCAAACTGAAGCAGCATTTTAGAAACGAAATTCTTGATAACCACCAGCATAAAACGCTATTAAAGTTGATTTATATGCAATTTTATAGGTTTGGTAATAAATGCTGGCAATCGATACTTATTAAAATTGTAAATATCAAAGAAAAGGCTCATTTAACGCTGATAATTGTTTAAATATTGTAATTCACGACATTTTAAGCTTATATAAATCACTGTCCGACCTTTCCTTAGCCATTTACTGTAATACTCATCATTTTGAGATAAATAGTAACAATTGATATGAAATATTTACATATATCGTATTAAAACTATATAAACTAGTGATAATGACATTTATATATTTTAATATATTTTTAAATATCAATATATGTAGGTTGGGGGGGAATAACCGTCAGTAACTCTGTGATTTTAATATTTTAATTTTAATTTAATATTTAATATTTATTTTAATTTAATATTTAAAATTACAACAACTATTATGTGGAATACAGGTAAAGTGTATTGTAGTATATTGAGTCTTGTTAGTATATTGGGTTCATCCTTTAAATGTTTTGCTTTGCTTTTGCGTATTTGTTATAAATTTGAGGTTCTGAATAAAACAGTAAATATTTGATATGTACGTTGAATATTCACTCCAAAACGACCAAGACATATATTTTCTAATGAGGAATCTAATAAAACAATCTACCAAAATAAAAACATTGGTATAATAGTGCATATCGATACATCTACAATACCGATATATCTACAATTTGGTTGGATTCTATTTAGGTCAATTATTACAGTGGGTTTAAATGTATTTTCTCACTCGCTCATGTTCCAAGTCTTCAATTGTCGACGGTTACTCCGAGAATCAGAACATTCGCGAACTGTTCTGATTCCGGCGTTTTGGCTGCATCTGATTTCGTGTTGAGCGGTCATTTTCTTTCCACATAACAAATACTTGCTGTCCGAGTCGAGCTCTTTGTTTAAAACTTAAAATCGGTGTTTTATTAAATCGAAGAGTTCAGCCATTTGTATTATAATGTAATACATCTAACATCAATTAGTATTAATATTATACATGAAAAATCATTAAATTTTACTGTTTTGGAATCAATATTATAGCTAAGTTCTCAATAGTTGCATTAGTTTTCATTTATCTTATTTTCAAACAACGATTAAATGATTTTGCTGAAGAACAAATAAAATTTTGTGTTCATATTGCATTAATGACTTGGTCACTATTTGAATTATGTTTATTTTTGGAGGAGTGGTGCTAGATATCATTTTGTGCCCCATCACCAAATGCATAAATATCATATTAGAATATTCAAAATCATGTCAATATTTTTAAAAAAGACGCTAACAATTAAATTATATGATGCTTTTGAAAATTGAATTACACATTCCCAAATCTAAATCCTCTTGTCCAGAACTTCCAGATTCGGTAACACTAATTAACTATAGTTCAGGACTCGGTTGTAAAATTTCTTGATTCGTTTACTGTTCAGTTTTGGAGTGAAATTTAATTAACAGTTCCTCAATTTCAAATTCGTTCAGGAATTCGATGTTAAAAAGATCCTGGCAACTGAAAATACTCAAAGTTCTGTCCTGAATTTGTAAACGGAGTTCGTCAATTAACTGGTCAGTTTACATTTGGAGTGGAATAATCGGTTGAATATTTGAATTTAAATTATTTAGAAGATTAATTGAAAGATAATTATTTAGTCCAACAAAATTATATATTTGATGATGATGATGATGATGATGATGATGATGATGATGATGATTTTAATATTTTGAGATTTCTCTTTTAAGATAAATAGGCTACTCCCTTACAAACAACGTAATGAAGTTTAAATTTTCATTATTATTACTATAATTGCAAGATAATAATATTTTCTTTAACCACATCTTGGATGTCATATAGATCAAAAGGTTCGTTCTGCAAAGTAAATGTCCATTTCCCAGCAACTGGTGGTTCCAAGTCATACATTATTGACGACTTCCGTTAGTGCCAAGTTCACGGATAACGTATCGCCACCGAAGTTGACGGTCAATTCATTGCTCCAGAATTAGCTGGATGCACATTCAAAATCAGCGGCGGTAACGACAGCTAGGGATTCCCAATGATGCAAGGTGTTCTCAAAAACCACCGTGTTCGCCTACTCCTCAAGAAAAGTTCCAAGTGCTTCCGTTAAAGACGTGAAGGTCAACCAAAGAGAAAGTCTGTTCGCGGTTGCATAGTCAGCAGTGATTTACATGCTCTCAACGTCATCCTCGTCAATCCAAACGGCAAGGAAATAGTCGGACTCACTGACGTTAGCGTTCCAAAGCGTCATGTTCCAAAGCGCGCCAGAAAGATTAGAAGACTGTTTGGCATACCAGACTTAATCGATCCAAAGAAGCTGGATATCATTAAGAAAGCTCACTACGCCGCATTTGCCCGCCAAATCACTAGAAAGAACGGTAAGACAGTTACAAGATGCCCAAAGATCAGACGTCTTGTGACCGATGCCAAGTTCAACCGCAAGCACAGAAGAGCGGATGCCCGTAAGGTCATCAAGTATACCTCGTCTGAAAACGAGGTTACTGTTGAAAAGTACATTGCTAACCTCGAAAAAAAGTGAGATTGTGTAACATATAGGAGCAGAACAAAATTAATCATTATGAGATATCTTTGTGATATTTTTTGTATAAAAAATTATGTTAAAGCATAAGAATAATTAATAATAGATTTTAATCAAAAATTAGGTCTGTTTGAGTGTGTTTACAAAGTCTAGTGTTATTTATTTATACTTGATTAAGTATTTAGAACTCGAATATAAGTAATTAGACAGGATTTCGACCCAGGGAGAAAAATCGTGAATCACACTACATTTAAGGTTTATGTGTTTAACACTACTTGAATAGTGTGCTGAGTATTCAGAATGTGTTTAATATGCTTTAGTGATAGTTGCATCTTTATTGGTAGGAATAAAAATTAGTTATTTTTCAACTTTTGACACTTATCAATTCTATTCAATATTTGTTGTTCAATATATGTTGAGTTTCAAAGCAACAACTTAAATCTATGAGGAAATTGTGTAAAATTATTAAAAGATTGAAATAAATTAATAGTATTAATTAATTATATATAATACTCATAATAACCTCAGCTTCAACTTTGGATTCGACTTCAACTTTGGGTTCAGCAGGATGGCGGCCAGGTTTAATGGAGTTCAAATGCTACTGTTTTGTTTTTATGTTTCATTTTATGAAGTTTTATTAGGTCAGAATTGTTTTGATTTGTTTATTAATTTGTTTTCGCTTAACATTTGTGTGGAGGTGTGGAAAAATAATAGCAAAATTCAAACATAATATGTAAAATTTTAATATTACTATAATTGTTAAAATGATAATGATAGCATTTAATTGTTAATTCAAAATACTAAATATTATATAACAGACTACACAATAGCTTCTTTATTCATTCTTTATGCTAAATATTAGCATTTTATTGTTTGATTGTTAAAACTGTGGCTTATATAAATATGATGCTAAATCAGTGAATAACAACTTATTAAATAATAAGTGAAGAAGAATGAATTATTACTTAGAGAAAAAATGACGAACATCCTCCTACAATGCAGTACAATATAAATAGATATATCTTCATATGATAATGGAAACATTATATTCATATAATAATGGATACATTTGATGATTAAGCTTAGAATTTTTAAAGAGCTCTTGAATTTGTTAGTAATTCATCTTTAAGAAGCAGATGTCGAGCGTTGTTTTCTTAACAATAGCGTGCCGGTAGCAGATTTTGGAGAAAACTTTTGTTTCAGAATGACTTTATATTATACTATCATATAGGGCTGGTTCATACTAGTATTTTTTGTGGAAACCATTACCACTTCAAATGCCAATGAAAAGAGTTATTCACTTATTTTTGTTAGGCTACTAGTGAACAACTATAGACCTACTTTTCTCATGGTAAATACAAGAACTAACATATCTGAGCTAACAAAGTACATATAAGTTCTATTGTATCAAAAGTTACTTTGGAGCCAACTTCAATATTTTGAATTGTGTAAAAGTAAATCTGGACCAAACTGTAACATTATAATAATTATATCTTGAATAATAGGATTTTAGCTCAATTTTTAAAGATATTCTCGTTTATATTAATAATTCTGTTATAGTAGGAAAGAGGGAACAAATAATTTTGGTAAACTAGAGTAAATGATATCGTAGTTTCTTAATCTAGAAAGTAGTAACATAATTGATTTAATATTGCCACTTCGCTCTACTATTAAATATTATGAATTCATCAAATCTTAAATAATTTATAATAGGTACAATAATATCAAATTATATTGTATTAGTCATCTATATAATAATTAACGTATTATATGTTTTCATTTAAGCCTACTGCTTGAATTATAAAAAGTCAATTATGAAAATAGAATCTAATGTATATAAATGTAACGCTTCAATAAGCTAACAGTATTTTTAGAACTACAACTAATACATAGTAACAATACAGGAGCAACCACAAAATTTATCTGAGTGTCCCTATAAAAGTAAACTTCAAAATTAGGTTAACTTGACTAATACATACTATATCCAGTACTGGTGCTATTTTAATAAATATCAACTAATGAGTTATAATAATTTAGAGTTCAGGTTGAATTGATAAATTCTGGTAGATGTTGATTCTTAACTGTAACAGGTAAGTTTGAGTTCAATTATAAAGTTGTACTTATATAGCGGGGTTCTACTACTAGAAGTATATATGATATTATAATTGATGGATATCCTTAGTGCTACCAATTTACTTAGTTTCTATATTATGTAAAATTATGGATTTGAATCTTCTACAATAAATTTGATATGGGGATATTCTTCAATATTTATGACATACTAACTTGGACTAGTAGTAATATAAATTTATTCTTCTAGATTAACTTTACTCATTGTTTTAAAAAGTAGTACTAATTGCAGATATTCACTGTACAGTTCAGGAAAAGTAAATATTATTTGCCTCAATCTTTGTAGAACAATATAAGCCAAGTTTACTAATATATTCATGATAATAGAGCCGCATAATATTGATTATAGTTAGAGTTATTCATTTTTTCTTGAGCATAAAAATTATGTTGGAATAAAGTAGGAAATATAGTGGAGTATAAAATAATAGTATAATATCACTAATAGACTTACTTGTAATAACTTAGTAAAATATAAGACTCCTTTTATCTTAACTAGAAAATCACTTGATATATTAGTATGTTGATAAATGCTTTCAAAGATGTGAAATGTACTAAGACATCAATTATAGTTCTTCATCTTATGTCTAGTTATAACAATAAGTACCAGTCCTCAATAAGCTGTGTGTAGTGAGTTATTAATATTTTTTCTATATCTCGAGTAGTGTGAAAAAAATGAAAAAAGTAGACTGACAAAAATGATAGTGAATATATACATATATATGCATTAAAATATAATTCAAATCCAAGACAATTTTTGTCCAAGCTTGGGCACCTCGGCACTCTATTGTTAAATAGGTTTTAATAACAAGTAAGAGAAGACAAACAATTGGTTCTGACTATCTGTTTACTTACTTTGGATAAACATTACTTTTCAGACTTTCGGTCCAGTTTCCCTGGTTAATGAGTAAGAGAATATGCATTATCGTGGTTAACTGAGTATTTAATATAATTATAATATAAATTGTAATGAATTGTAATGATTACTATAAAGAATATCAATTGAACACGAGAATATAGATGTTTCTTTTGTAATAATTTAAAATGGCTAACATTTGGAAATTGCTTGGTCAGATGACGAAAACTCGTAAAATATATACGCAAATATATTAAACGAATCGTATGACTATATAACTGTAGATGGATAGGACAATATTGAATTTACAGATTACTAAATATTTAACAGAACCCAATCCTTGGGAATTACAAGCTGTACTGTAGATTTATCTAAGATACATGGAAGTATAAATTATATAAGCTTCAATAAATGTAAGTGTATTAATTCTAGCATAGAATTGTATACAAAAGAACTCCATCTATATTATGATTGACTAAAGGTTTCTTAACTAACTTAACTAAATGTTGATTACATATACGTTGAAATATCAGATGAAGCCAAATTTGATTATTACAATTGTTATACACTTAAATGCAACCTAAATAGCTTAACACTTATTAATCAATAAGTTGACTTAAATTTATTGCAAGGTAGTTGGGATTCAGTGTTGTTCAAAAATTGTGAGTTTATTGGACAAGTAGATAACAATAAATTCAAAGTGTAATCTGTTGATGTGGATATAAATGCGTAAAACAGCGAAAACAACTAAAAATCTTTGGAAGATCTAGAATGCGAATATTTTAGTTTATCTCAACAAGAGAATGATGAATATTAACATATAGAGCTTATAATGACAAATAATAATTATTAAAAATAGAGCATGACTGCTTAACTTATTTAATGTGTTTGCAATTTAAGTTTGATACAAGGTTCGTGGAATCTAATTAGTTTTCATAACTGTGTGCTGATTGGTAACCCAAATACTTATAAAGCAAAATTTGCCAACAGTATTAATATTATACTAGATTATACTAGATTAGCATAGTAGCCAAATAGCTTTAAGTGCACTATATGATGTTGAATCTGCAATATCTATAACATTATAGAATATTAAGGTAGATTTGTCCTAAGTTTCTAAGTGCAAGCCATTTTGGTTAAATCTTAAAAACTGTAGTGTAGACTTTAACTAATTTGTTGGAAATTGGAACATTCTGACTATAAATAATTGTATTTTCAACTAAACTTCCGTTTTAATTTCTTCTGGAAGTATAGTTGCCGAGAAAATCATATTATTTGATTTTGGTTGTGAACTTTTATCGTTTTTGAATTCTAAGGTACCAGCCCAACGAGGTGCCCGGTCGCATGGCCAAGGCGGCTCCAACACGGCTTGCAAGGCAGCTCCGAGGCTCCAGGCAGCACCAGAGTGCTTGCTTGCTCCAACTAGCACTGCCAGGCGGCCCACACGAGCTCACTCAGGAGCAATAGCAGGCACAAGGCAGCGGCAACTCGGCCCAGAAGCAAGCTGCAGAGGCCCGGACTGAGCCAGAAGGCCGGACCCAAGGCTAAATAATCGCAAGGAAGGCCAGCAAGGCACCGGTTACCTGGTCCAAGCAGCGAGTTCGCGCCAGGCCCTTCCACATTATTCCAAGCAAACCACCAAAAGCACAGCAAGTTCACTCCAAATGAGTCCGAAACCGGTCTTGGCGCAATAATTTCGCCGCTTTTCCTGCCAGAAACTCCACAACAAGCCCCCCAGGCGAGACCCACAACAGTTTTCCTCCCAGAAGCTGAGAGCGTCCCAGAATTTGGCGCAAAATTTGGCCCAAATTCGGTTTGGATTCACTCGCGTGCGACTCATGGGAGTGGAGGTGGGGTTCGCCCGCATATGGTACCGGCAGCTGGAAACTTCACCCACTCCCCACTTTGGCTATTATTAGCCTGCATAGTAGTGTGTTCTAAAAATGAAGTCGCTGCAGGGCGCTGCTGGAAAATTTCCAAGGTTACACACGACACAGCCTCAATGTAATATTAATAATTGCAAAGCCACAACTCCACAGCTTCCAGACCGCGCCCAAGACAATAACTTTCAGCCAAAAGTGACAAACCCAAGACGAGAGGAGCCCGCAGCAAGTGGGAAGGTAGAGCTCGAGCGTACTGACTTATACGAAGCACAACAGTACTTGGCCAGTACCATTTTGCGCCGTGGAGCGGAAGTGCCGCTGCGCTGGGGGCCGAGATCGCGGTTTCCGGGGGCTTGGGACAGCGGTTTTGCGGTTCTTTTTGGCGGTTTTTGGCGGAAAGTGCGTCTGGAGGGGGTTGTTGTGGGATTTCTGCCTTGAAATATAAAATATCAAATAACATTTGTTAAGGCTTCCGAATGTGAATGAACTGATAATTAAATAGTCTGAATTAAATATTTAGGAACCAAATGATTCTGTTTAACAGCTTACACTCGTTAATGCTAAACTAATCAGATTCAGTGTCTTGAACATGAAGAAACTACAGTCAATTGATTTGAACAGCATTCAAAAGCACCATACGGATTTCAACACAAAATAGAAAATAGTAAAATATCTCCAGTTCCAGAAAAAGAACAAAGGAACTGTAAAATCACTGAAGGTAGGTAGGTAACAAAAGAGCCGAAAATCACAGAAACGGAGTTGAAAAGCAAAAAAATATATTTGAATAAGCTCAAAGCGTATTTGAAAAATAACTTGTACAAAATGGTTCAAGGAAGTTTTACTTTAAGCTGTGAATGATAAATTCAATAAAAAATTTATGATGTTATTTTTTTGATGTGAATTATATAATTATTAAAATATGTTATTTATTTTATGAACGATTAGGCTTGGCGTTTCGACGTTAGAGCTGAAGAGGCATTGCTGAAATACCAGCTTTGTTTAGTGTGATCGATGATGTCATTCGGTTGCGCTTCTCGTTCCTCGCCGCATCCCACTTCCTGAGATGGCCAAATCGGTTACGGAAGGTAAAATCCTCCGGTTCAAACAGACCTAGTATATATATAACCATTGTCATTCATGATATTAATAGATGTATTGTTGACTACGTATTTCCTTTCTATAGTTTAATAATATTAGAGACGTAAAATGCGGCTGTTTCAATACTCTGAAGTATTCCATTTCAAATCCGTGGATATTGAGATATGACAAAATAAGTAGAGTTCAATAAATTCCTAGATGCCGGCGGATTCTTCTGTTTTTCAAGCATATCGTTTCAGTGTTGAACGTGCATTACTTAATGACAAGTAAACAACCCACAAATATAAGATAGTTATCAAAAGCTATAGCTTCTTGCCCGCAATAAAATAGTAACTGCATGTATTATGATTGAAGTGTATGGCACTAATTACCAAAATTCTAAAATATTATTAATCAACTGTATACATCGTTTATACAGTTTATTTGATGCCAACTCAGCAATATTATTTCGGGTAGTATTCAAATCATCATTTAATAGATTACAATTGAAAATATTCAATTGACCTCTGAAAGCGAGATCAGAGTCATTGCTTCCCGGAAAATATAGTCGAACAATCACTTATTAGCCAAACACAACCTATTTATATAACCTGGTGTTCGTTATTTGTTAATTTCGTCTTTTACGCGCGTTTCTAGTTCCTTTACAATCCTACTATTCATACTATTCTTCCTGAGATGCGGCTCGGCCAAATCGGTTGTGGAAGGTAAAATCCCCCGGTTCAAAGTGCTGAGCTGCCGTCAAGGATCGGTATGGCTAAGGGCATGCCATCAACGAGCCTTCAGGATTGGAAAGCGGCAACCGCTCCATTGCTTCCTTAGAAACGCAGATGGTACGACGCAGGTGGATTTCCGTATAGATCGGACTCGCAGATCGGCTTGCACGAAGCAGCCGCGTTACGCCCCTGGATGCTTGTACCCGAGTCGTTGGTTGCCTTGGCTGCGGAGGTGCGCCTAACGTACATAGGTGTGTCTAAAACTAATGATCATTCGCATGAACTTATAGTTCCTGTACAGAAGACCGAACTAGTATAAACGAAAGTTAAGTGAGTGGGATATAAAATATGTACCTTAGCCGAGATAATACAGTATTTCAGAAGCAAAACAAGTCAGAAACAGTTCTATTCTACTATGAGCATTAACGAAGTAAAAATATACGTATTCCCTGTGAATTTCTTTTCCATATTTGTACATAAGTTACGTTACAAAATTTTATCTTACTGTGAATAATCCAATAATCCAATGCTCTTTGGTTTGTTTTCCATTACTAGAAAAATAATTAATAATTAAAAGAACTCACTCAACTTAAGAAGTAGCAATTCGAGTAACGTTTAAATTATCAATAATTTCTATGCTATCTAAAATATTTGAACATCGACGTTCATAATACTTGTTTTCGTATAACATAATACTTTCTGGTTCTTAATTTTTATTCACTGATGTATTCTTTGATTTCAGTTTTGAACAATTATTTTAATTATTTTGTTCTTTGTTCTATTTTATGTCATTACGCTCCAATTATTAACTTATTGGTGTATTTAAATACTATTAAAGTTGTTATAAGATTAATAATCCGAAGAAGCCAACTACTACTTAAAATACACCTGAACCTAAGTGCAACTATAAAGATTTAGTTAGAATATCATGTTCTATCTATTATTTTTAATTTTGTTCAATCAAATAATAACTATATTAAGTGTAATGAAATGGAAGTGCACATAAAACAACACCAGCTATCGTAAATATAAAAAACATAGCGTAAGACAAAATAAACACAGCTTAGTACTTCTTTTGGTAACTCAATTTAGCATAATCTTTATAATCTTCTGGAGTCTTTTTATTTATATGATATAAAACGCAAGACATTATGAAGCCAAAGAAGCCTAAAATATCTAATGCGACGCCGCAGCCGAAATTAATCGGAATTCTATCATTACGATAGTATCCATTCATTTATTCTAAGCCGTAATATTCTTTATATGAATATTTGTATGGTATTATTGTAAATGCAACACCTGCTACAAGTAATATTGTAAACATTATTAAGGAATACATTAAAATCGTTTTACTATTATTATTAATACGTGTCATTGTTTGGAGTGTATTATGTTGATGTTAATAATTCAACAAATTATTTTATTTATATATTATTGAATTGTAAATTATAATCGCACCACTCCACACCATTAGATAAAATATAGTTATATATAATTCAAATCAATCAGATATTTTATGTGCAAATATAGTAATAACCTCAATACAAAATCATATTAATATTAAAAGTATAACGGTTAAATAACATTAAAAATATGATAATTCCAAGTTTTATCAAAATGTAATATAATATGTTGATGAGTCTTTTTAATATTATTTTATAAAAATTGAGTTCTATAATTACACTATCCTTGCTGAATACTACATAACCTCGAATTGAGACACCCAAGTGAATTTAACATTGTAAATCTCTTTTTGTATTTACTAAGTTTTTTGAGCTTTTGAGATATTTATGACCATAAAAACAAGAACTTGCTCGCCCTGAGCATGTTCACGAGTTTTTGTTATAAATATATAATATATTACGTTTAATGAGATGTTGGCGCAAAATCCACTCCAATTCCTAATGATGAAAATGCACTTCACTAACTGAAACTTTATTAGTGAGATTTTTGTGCACAAAATATTGAGTCACCAGGGTCATGGCAGCAATGTATATCTGAATTTAAAGCGATATTTATTATTCAAAAACGTGGAATAACCTTTGAGTAAAAAGAATGTTACACCAATTAGGTTGATCTTTAATGATCGGTAAATGTCTGGAACTAACTTTTAAATTCTGCGCAGAAAAGTTGCCAAATTATAAATTGAATTAATGCTATTAAAAGTTTAAGTAGAAAGACTTCTAATCATGAGTCTGGTTGAGCAACTTTTTTCTGAACTCACAGTAAGTGACAAGTTGTTAACTTTTAGTATCAGCTTTATCTTCTAAAAGAAATATTTTTGGAAACTGAAAAATAAAAAATTAGAAGAAAAAATATTTTACACAAACAAAATCATTTATTATTACAGAATCATTGAATTCAATTCACAACAAAATTATTGAGATTACTCGTGTCCTCATTGTTTGTAATTTAGATTTTAACTATGTCCACGAAACTGTAATAACCAAGGAATTAAGAGAGTTTATTTCAAAACTGCAGTGTTAGTAGCAGATGATTGTTACAAAAATTAATAAACATTTTAAATTTTAGTGATTTGATAGGATGATAAATTGTAATATTCATAATAATTGAATACACTAAGGAGTGAATTACTATTAATTATTAAATTTTATTACTGTAGTAGTACGTAATCATTTTAGAAAGTAATAACTATTCGGTACTTATATTCATCCCACTTCACGTAATGAAATTGATTTAACAAATATCTTTTACACATTCTCAATTGAGAGAAAGAAAAGCTAAATAAATCAAATTTTATTCCTTGATAATTAGAATTATATTACCTGAAACATTTTAAATAGAGATATAATGATTTTGTGCATAAGTTCAACATTATAGAGATTTAATAAATATTTAGAACAAACAATTACTATGGTTCATTATTAATCTGCATATAAATTATAAATATATAATAAGAAAACTCAAAATTTATTTTGTCGTTTCTTATTTAACTATTTTATATATTATTAGTATTGAATGGCTATTTCAATAGCTATCAGTGATCAACATATATTAATGTATTCTCTGTTGTATAATATTGTTTATTAGTTGTCATGGTTTTATTAGAATAATTATTCTGTTTCAAACTACTATATGTATAATATTTATAATTGTAATTTAAGTCTGCAAATATACATTTAGCTTAATAATGATATTATAATTTAACAACTGTAATATTATTAGAATCTTTGATTTATATGTGTTTAATATTTTACTTCATAAATTTTTATATATAATTTTGTAGCGAACTAACGTTCAATATATAAAGCTAATTTTCTTTATTATTAAATGCTGCAATTACCATTTACGGTCCTAATAAGATAACCACAAAATTTAAGTACTACTTATATTATTCGAAAAAGAGCGAATTTTACCTAAATTTAAAATATATTTTTGGATTAAATCGGTACTTAACCAATATAATTTTAACTTGATATGCAACAAAAAGTTGCTCAACCAGACATCAAAATATTAAGTATTACACGAGTTATTAGCAAAAATAGAAGAGAAAATATAAGAGATGAAAAATTAAAACAAATTTGGAGCCAACAGTACATTAGCTCATGTTCGCTATTTTCCCTCAATATCTCTTTATTTTGAAGTGTTATTTATCAGCAAAATCTCATATCTCAAAAATTGTTTTAAATTTGGGAAACGCGAGCATATAGTCTAAGCCGAGAACGAAATAAGTAAAAGTTTATAGTCAATCCTCAATTATCAGAAAATATCTCAGATTTTCACTATTTGTTTGAATGACTATTTTGTACTATTATATAATATAGATCTGAATAATAATATCAGAACACTCCAAACTACTCTTCTTGTAAATGACAATTATATAATTTGAGGTAAATAGATTATTTTCAACTACTGTGGTCGCCAAGCCAACTTTGATTTCAAAAAATACTAACTATTTCAAAACTATTTTTTGTATTAATTTTAACTATATATTAACTCAATGTTTAGTAGCGTCTCCTTTCTATTTTATTACTTCTTCTAACCTTTTGGGCATAGAGTCAATCAAATGATTGATGATATCTAACGAGATTTACTCCAACGCCCTCTTTACTTCTTCATTTAATAAGTCATATGTGGTACATTCTTCAGGGGAAATGTTTGACTTCAGTGGATTCCAGCAGTGAAAAAGTGGATTTAAGTCTGGACTCATTACTGGAAAGCGATAGAGCTCAATGTTGTTAGCAGTATAAAAGTTTTTCATATACTTACTAAAATGTGTCGGGGCGTTATCTTGTTGCAACTTCAAGTTATGCTATTAAGTGATGGAAGTGTAACTTGTCTGAGAACTTAAGAATTGACAATTGAATTCATGGTCGTATCGTATGTATCGGTATACTAAAAAGTTCTCCAATATTCAATTGGTTGTTTCAGGTTCATTCGAGCAAAGTTCAAACTTTCCAATTTATGCTTTTCGGTAAGTTTTGGCTTTATCTTAGCAACATAGAAGCTTAAACTGAATTTGGCCAGGAGACGAGATACCGTTGTTAGAGACATGGAAATTCCACGAAGGGCTTAGTATTTTTCAGCTATGATTCGTCGAGTTTCGAATCTATGGCTCTGGCGATATTTAACAACGCGAAAATCTCAGCTTAGTCAAATTTTCTGACACTATTATCGGCATGAGAAGCTTCTAGCTTGCCTGTAACTTCAAAGTGCTTAAAAATGGAATAAACAGTTTGGAGACTACATTGAAGGCAACAAGCAATGTATTTCTTGGTTGCAACAGTTTGTGATTCTGTTTCTCACATTCTCATCATTATGCGACGCTCTTGTATTGTGATCCGTCGGCTTCGTGTGTGCTTCGTCATTTGAAGGATGAAGTGAAAAAGAAATGAACCGCAGAATTAATTGAATATGTTATAATTAGCATAAATACAGTGATTTAATTTTCAAGCGCAATTATTACATAAACATTTGTTAAAATCAAAGTTGGCTCGGACACCACAGTATTCATTTTCCTTTATCTGTTTCAGTAACAAATGCTTATCGGCAGGTTATAATTGTTCAGTATTTGAATTTAAATCGTGCAAATGTTAAAGAATGAACAATTTATCAGATTAATTTATGTTTATATAAGCGGCCTATCATATAAGTTATATATGGCTGCGATTCTGTGAATTGTCATTTGAAATTAATAATTATTAACTTAGATTTAGCATTACTAAATTTTCATTTGTGAAGTGAATAAAAATGGCCCCGGACATAAAATTGATGTGTGAGTAATTTAGTATGTTTTCATAAATAATATTAGTTGGGGTCTTTATAATACAAAGCTCACTGATTATCGTCGAACTCTTCCTCCTTCTTAGGTTTAATAAGTTATGAGTGCTCGAAGACTACTTGGCCTTCATGACAATTAAACTCAGAATTCTCTATGCTTCAACGAAAGTAACATATAGTTCAAGACTAATCGATATTCTAATCTGTTCCTTCCAACTCTACTCACTACAGTCATTCAATGAAGTTTACAAAAAGTTTATAAATACTCTGAAATTCAAGATAAAATTTCGTACCCTGAATTTCAGTATTTTATATTAATTATCAACTTGAAGGGCAATGTAACAAATTCTTTATTTTTTAACGAAAAGTTTTTAACACATTTTTGGCATTTAAATCAATCTAGCTTGGAACATTTTAAGAACTTTTGATATTTTAATTGTTTTGTGTGGCTTCAATGTTATTATTGAAGTCACCAGTTTAAACTGTAATTGCATCAGTATTAGTTACCAAGGTAGTCAGCTTGAGAGAATAACTATTATTATATTAAATTTATTGTTCAAAACATAAAATTATTTGAGTAAGTCTCAAAATAGGGCTAATATATGCAATTATGATACGAAGTAATTTTTCAATTTGGGGCGACTATTGGTAACTGGTTTACTTTTATTTTATTATAAATCTTGAGTTCGGAGTGGACTTTAGAGACTAACTACAATTATCTTCATTGCCATCAGTATTTTATTAATAAGATGTTTTGGAATCCCAAATATGTTATTGTAGGACACGAAACCTCAAAAATACAGCTTAATCTGATCCATCAAAATTTTATGCTGGAGGCAATGTTGAAATTGACGTTGATGAATATACAATGTCACAATAGTAAATTACCTCTTTCGTTGGAACCCACCGCTACTTATTATTTAGAACAACAGTATTTTAATTCAATTTGTAATTATACTGGGTAAATTTTGAATTCGTCAAACATACCAGTGATATTCATTTTTCTGATATATTATGAAGTAATAAGTTTTCACGTGCCTCAGTAATATCAGTTGAAGTAATAACTGCTAAAAAATAAAGAGATTGAATCCTCTTGTAAGATAAGGCGTGGTGTGATGGTGCTACTTAATTTACTTTCTTTAGTAAGTAATACGCTAAATTGTTGAATTTAAGCCTACTTAAAATTTTAGTGATTCTCTTGAAAATAAAGATTTATAAATTTTACAAATAGTAAAACCCGTAGCCTGCTATGACGAGATCGGTTCTTTTAACTAAAACTGAGCTGTTTGACTGCATTCGGGCACCATATTACTTAAGTGTTCTAACAATAATTTTGTTGCTTCCAGCTGAAGCAAAATTTGAATAAATAACTTAAAATAGAAACATTGACTACTAGCTGTTTGCACTTGATCCCCATGATTTTTCCTAAAATACTGAAATTCAGGATAGAGAATTTAAATATTCAGGAGTGCATTTATTGTAAAGTTAAATCTTTAAATGTTAATAAAGTCAACTCTTACAAAGCAACTTTTATTTTAAGGGCAACTTCGACTTTAAGATTAGAATAGTCATGTCGTTCAAATACGTACTACAATGGCACAAATCTCCTATTTTTACTAATGGAGTGGATTAAAAACAAAAGTGTTTAAATTGATGTGGAAATTTCAAAAATATTACAATTTTAATGTAAATCAATTTCTATAAATTCCGCAATATGCTTGCTATTTTTACGTGAATTTTATGCTGTTACAATTTTATATTTTTAAAATTTGACAGATTTAGAAGTAATGTAATATTTATATTTTATGCTAAAAGTTCATGACTATGCAAATCACTAACCCCCGCCATGAATAAAATGTGTTAATTTTCAAAACAGTAATATTTTCAAACTTTTTTTGGAATTTAGGAGTGAAATTTTATAGATGTAACGTATTATGTACCCTTCGAAATATTAAAGTAAAATAATTTCATTTTTTATATTTCTTCATACTCCATTTTTACAAGCTGATTTTGACCTTATTTTGATATTCACTGCTACTAGGAATAATCAACAATAGGTTTAGCTTGTTTTTCATAGTGGTATTTCATGAGTAGTATATGACTATCTAAGTCATTCTGCATTTCTGTAAAATATCGAAATTTTCATATTTTTTAATGTGTACCCCTTACTGAATCTTAGTTAAAGTTGCAATAGTAGTCGACGAAAATTTTCGGCACTCCAGACTTATTTTCAGGCACAATAAAAGCTGTAAAAGTTCTTGATATAAAGTATTTTGTACAACAGATCTTTTCAAGCAAGGAACTTTTTAGAAAATTAGGAAAATCCCGATTTTCAGCAAATTTGTTGATTTATTTTCTAAATGTACTTTGAACTAGTTCCATTCAAATGGTATTGTTTTGACTTTCTCAAAGCGGTTGGAGTTGAAATGTCTAACACAGAGTAAATTTTTGTCCTTCATTAAATTAATCACAGAGCTCGACGCAGCCTAAAAACTAATACTATTTGTTAATATTAATACGTTGTGTTACTATTGATGTTGGAAGAAACATTATTTCTCAGCAATTGAATTTAGTTAAGAATATGTCTTGAAATTCAAGAAGCTGAATCTATGATCTATATAGCTAGATTGAATGTATTATTAATCATGATCAATTATATGTTATCACTATATATTGATATTGTTTTGGTTGTTTTTAATTTCGAGTTTTGTAAAAAAGCAAAACATTAAATTTGTTCATAAATGAGTAAATATATCTCAAAATAACATTTTTTAATATATTATTAAGTGAAGAGATAATATGTTTTGTACCGACTAAAATAGTTAGCTTATGATTTGTAAACGAATATTATATTTTAAAATTTATAATACATTATTTAATGCTGAATCTTAGTGAGCTGATAATAAATATTAGTTATTTTTACTTGAATATTTAAATTTAATCTTTCAGCAGTTCAGATTAAATACATAGAAGATATTTGAAGCTATACAATCTTTAACTATAAAGAGAAGTGGTATATAAACATCAAGTATAAATTTAACTAGGGTTGAAACAAATGTTCGTATTTTATTACAATAGTCATTTAAATGTAAGTGAGGATCGAAATAAAAAGTTGAGACTCATTTCATATTTCTCTCAATCCTAACCGAATAAGATGATCCTGTTAATTATTGTTATTAATAAATCACTAAGTATTTCAACGAATTTATTTATTTATGCTAATTAGAAGTTACACCTATTACGTTAGTAATGATTATGATTAAATTTGAATTAAACTGTCAGAGGAAGAAACTTTTAAAATTAGCTCGAATAAATGTATTACTGCGCAATAATAACTTGGTTGCTAAATTATAAGCACCTAATTTAATTCAAGTAAAATATGATATTTGTTGCTTCTAAAATTTCAGAGATTCTTGAAAATTCAAATAAATTTTCAAATCTCAATACTATTTCTATCAACGATTGATCCATTTTCCACAATTTTTCCTGGAGTGCCGAGAATTGGCCTCGAAGTTTTTAGTTTTTTGTTGGATTGCTATAATTTTTGTAAATTATGCTAATTCCAGATACTTAGGACTCAAGGCAAAACGGCTTTCATATCCCACATGCGGATCTGAAACGCAAGGCCAAAAAATAACGAAAAAATGAGTAAATTTCCGATTTTGATTTTTTAATATTGTTATAAATGAAGAAATTATCACTCAAAAGTTACAGAGGATACTGTAGCGTACCATACAAAAATTTATTGAATTACTTTCCTTGTGTTTTTGAAGACGAGTATTAGTGGTTGTGATGACAAGGCTCTTGAAGATTACAGTTCTTTTGAAAATTAAATCTCGTGTGGCATTTGAGTTTACCTGATCATTATGATGCTTTTACTAATATTCGAACACTTTCAGATTATATGGCAGTATGAAACATGTTATTGGTGTGGTAATGTTATAATAGCTTAATTTATATGTAATTAACATATTATTAAAAATATTATATGAAATGAAATTCAAATTGTTTGGTGGAGGTAGATTTGTTTCTCCAAAGTCCTAACAGCATGTATGTAATATAATAATAGTATTATAAACATTTATAATATATCAAATATAGGCAAAATTTTGCATATCAGGGTTCATAAGAGTTAATATATTGTGGAGTGAAAACAACAATCTTAAATTAATATCAAATTACAGAAACGTATCGAAATATACAGTATATTTCGATATAATGGAAATTATGTACTTAATAATTACTTATATTCTTTAGATCTCTTGTTGCTTCCTCAATAATTGTTCCATTATTAACTGTTACCAACTGTATATTATACACAATTAATTTTTTTATCGTTCCTTGATAATTTAGGAAAAGATTTATGTGAGACAGTTCAATTTTCTGAAGTTAGTTATTCTCACTTAAGTCTTGATTCCACTCGTTCTTCGTTACAACATCACTGTCTACAAAAAATCCATGAATATGCTAACGATCACGGATGCTTGGTGATTCATATAGTTTTATAATTTGGGCTTATTCAATAATAACTTCAAATTCTTATAATCTCATTATCTTGTTAAAAACAATATTAATATAACTTCACTCAACACCCGGTTAACCAGTTTGATAAAACTGCACAATCGCTTTTTAAAATACCGTTTATGTAATTTGATGTGGAGGATGAACCGCTTTACGAATAAACGCCGTTTTGAACAAGGCCAATTACGACTCCAACGTCACTGGAGCCATAAATGCGCACTTGTTAAATACTTAAATTAATTAAATAAGTGGCTGACTCACAGTAACCAATGAACCCGCCTACTTACGTTGTGCCTGAAATATTCATCTAGGATATTGTCGCATTCTAAATCTATATATTTGAAAATGTATTACCACTGAATCCTCCAGCATAATTAGAACCGGAATTAATATATCCTTCAACTACTACTATATTTTATACTGAACAATTTTTACCTTACTCGGCTCCAAATATAGATCCAACATAAGTACCTGAAGTGGAAATAAAACGAGAAGAAGTTTTTACGTTTATAACTTCTGCAAAAAGTGAATCAGAGAATTGAAGTCCAATTAATCCAAAACAGTGGGCTTACGCTGTTGTTTTAGCAGTGAAAATTGCTGATACATTAATAAATGAAATATTACCACCATTCCATCCAATTAAACCGAAATATACAAATTATAATGTGCTACTACTCATGTTCTACTAAATACACAGGTTGTATATTTAAACAGTGCTTAAACTTGATTAAACATACCCAACAAGGAAACCAGATTTACTAACATGGTTAGTGTTTAACTACTAGAAAGAATCATATAAAACATTGCAAACACTAAGTGTTGATGCGCTACTGATATAAGCAATTAAACCTCCAAATTAATAATAATTTGAATCATAAGAAATAGTTGAAATTGAACCAAGAAGTAAAAAGTTAGAACTATTTCCGATTATAACAGCAAAATTATTAATTATTAATGTACTTGCAGTGGTAACAGCTTAACCAAATAAATATGAAGAACAGTTTCCAACATTGTAAGCAGTAGGTTAAAAACTTATTTGACTCACTTTCACAGTTGCAGCATTAAGATTAACTCCAATCATTGCAATCGTTCCAGTGCTCACATATGACCCAAGTATTTAATAACCAGTGATACTAAATACACCATTAATATTGTTAAATAAGGATATGTTTCCACTTGATGGAGAAAATGATAAATTGACTAGTAAATTTGATATATTAGCGCTTGTTGTAGAAGAAGTTAGAATACTAAGTTATTACGCTGCACTAACTTTAAGTTGACTATCCGGTCTAGAAATAATATTCATCTGATTTATTGAAATTGAAGTGCTTGATGATATAATGAATGAACCACTATTTAAAGTTTATGTTCCAAACTGAATTTTAAAGTTCATGAAAGTGCTTTGAGACTAAAATAGTGGATATACAGAAGAAGTATATACGTTATCTGAGATATCTATGAATGCATTTTCCACTTAAGTAGCAGCGTTAAATACATAACCAGCACTGAAATTACCAGAATTATTAATTAATTTTAATGTGCTTTAAACATAAAATGATTAAGAGAAGACCTCTTAACTACACTCAAAATTTGGAGTAGTTATAACGTAATTACTTAAATTACATGAGTTATTAACAACATATTGATCAGATGGACATGAACATATTCCAGTAATCATTTATTATCCAGTAATTTAATCACAAGTACAAACATTATTTACCAATGATGATTTTGCAGGACAGGTACAGACGTTTGATACATTTAGAGCATCAACTCCACAGATACACGCCCCGTTATTCACATAAGCGTTTGTAGTTTGACACTTGCATATACCGTTTTTCATAACCTAGCCAGATATTAGATTACAAATACATTCATTACTTACAATTTGAGAGTTACTTGGACACGTGCACGTATTCCCTACTAGTGATGAAAAAGTTGGGCAAACACATTTGTCTCCGGAAATATATGCTTGGACATTAGAACATGTGCAAGCGCCATTTACCAAAATAGCCCCACTTGGGCAACTACAAGTATTAGATATATTAAAACTATTTTAGCCGCAAGTACAAGCGTTACTTTAAACAAAAGCTCCGACAGTTGAACAAGCACACGAACCATTTTGCATCGTTTACCCATTAATGGAACAAACACAAGCAGTTCCTATTACATTTGCGTTTATTGGACAAATACAGGAACTATCTTTTACGATTGAATTTATTATAGTACATTGACAGATTCCATTTATACTTTATTGGCCTGAAATTGCACATGAAATTTGAATACAAGATCTATTTGCCATAGAGTAACCTTGTTTACTCGTGCAATTAATTTGTTAAGACATATTATCTATTATTTACTGTTATTGCTCAACAATTTATCGAAGTTGTAATATAGACTCATTAATTCCGTTCAAATGAAGTGATTAGTTATTTATAGTTTGTTATAATATGGAAACATTGTTAAATATTCTCCGATCCAAGATCGTGGTGTTTGAAAGCAAATTCGTATCAACAGTAATATATTTCGCCAAAATATCGGTCTTTATCTAACTAATATTTTAGTATATTCTGTTGTCCAAAGTCGAGGTGTTCATCAGCAAGTTATGATCAGATTATGAAAAGTTTGATATTATTCTTTATTCTAAATCTGTGGTGTTGCTCAAAATACGCTAGTCCACGAGGATAAGTTTGTTTTCAACGTTTTCAACTACTTGATTAAGTAATTATGTGGTATAGTTATTACCACTACTGAGTAATAAATTACTCATGGCGTTTATGGATTCTACAACATCGATGCATTTGGAATTGTTGAGCAAGTAACCGGACGCACACTTACACTAAGAATCCATGTACTCAAACGGATGCACGCATTGGAGCATTCCGTTTACGTTTTCGCTATATTTCAGCATTTCGCCGCATAGCCCATACACAACAAATTAACTATCACATACGTCGCATTGAACGGATTCGTAACCGAGAGTTTTTATTTCAACAACATCCTAACCGAAGCGAGGAGTTTAATCAACACATATAACAAATTGGGTAATGTTCAATAGAATATTCGCAAATATAGCAGAAGCAATATACCCATTGTTCTCGCTTTTAAGTTAGTTGCTGCCTGCTAACTTGCACTAGCTAATTAGAATCGTGATAGAAGATTGATTTATTATGTTAGTTAATCCAGACGAATTCATGCTACTTATTCTAAATTATATAAATGATTGTTACATAGTGATACTTTCCTTAGGTTCAATAATCATGCCCGATACCTGCAATCCAGATGCTATAAATACTAACGTGCATTTTCGAACTTCTACATCACAAATAAGACAGAGTAAAGCTCCTGACACTACTTAGAACTATGTTGAAATATTAATTGTTGAGTCGACTATGATTTGACTACTCATACTAAATCCAAAGAGAGCAAAAGTATTAACATCCACGTTATTTATTTATACGTCGATGAATGATTATTGAGTCACATTGGTGTAAATAAATAAATTTATGTTATTAGCTTTTTGTGTTAGTTAAATTTTATTTATTACATTTAAATTGTTCAATGAAGTTTATTTCTAACAGAAACTATAATAATTCTAATTTACGAATATATTATTGAAACATTACGAATTTTAAAATTATATATTTTTTAAGATTATGATAGAAGACAACATTTATTGAAATAATAATAACTTGTCACTCGTTTTTCGTTACAACGGCACGTGTGTATGAGAAATCCATGAATATGCAAACAACATTACCAGATTCAACATATATATTGTTGCTGGCATGTAATGTTTAACAATGGATATATATTGAATTTGTTTTATCACGTGGAACTCGTTTAATATTTGTACGTATTATTAACTTTGAAAGAAAACAGCTCAATCATGTGTTATGAATATTGATATAACCATTTTATATGGCAGATGAAGTCAAAATGAGTGATAAAGTTGTCACTATTGATACTAATTAAAAGTTCTAATATCGATACCAATAACGGAGCACATATTTATTATGTCTACTAGTTTTGGTCGCGCAATTCTGTTCTGTTCCAATCTATTTAATCTTCAAAGCTGTAATGAATCATCGCTATATTTATGATTTGTTTGCTCAAGAGACATAAATCAGAGACAAATGACTTCGGGCAAACATCTAGTTATACAATAGTTCTATTAGGTTAAAAGTGATCATACCACCTGTATTTATATCGAAGTGATAGCTCCGACTTCACGTTCCGGTCTCAGTTAAATACATTTCTATCGTGATATCTGAAATTATAATTTTAATTGAGAGCAAGAAGTTATGGTTACTACCAAAACTAATATTATTATGTTGTTTACTCGTCTGTGACGAGTAGTTATCTAGTAATGAAATATTCTACATTGAAACGATATGCTCGGGAAAAAGCAAAATTCGCAGCTACATTGAAATTTATTGAACTCAACTTGTTTTGTACATATCTCAATATCACAGATTTGAAATTGAATACTTCGGAGTATTGAGACGGCCACATTTTACGTCTCTGATATTTTCAAAATACAGATTGAAAATATGTCAGCCTTGCACCACTTGTTAGGAATGAATGACAGTGGCTATACATATACTCTAAAAATATCTAATTATAGAAATTTATAAATGTTATAATTCAAGTTTAAAGATTAATAGCATCAATTTGTTCAAATTCATGTGACTAAAATTTATCTCAAGTACAAACTGTTATTTCTAGATTCAAAAACGCATTGTTGGTTGCAAACTGTTAGACAATATATTATCTAATTTTACACACCTGCATACCCAATTAGAAGATTAGAAACAATATCACCTTAGATTGAGAACCAAACCATTTTTTGAAATACGTGATACGCACATTTAGATGACACAAATAATGCCACCTTTTAATTAAGTAAGTGAAACCCCGGTAATTTTTAGTGCTTAATGGGTCGTGCCATAATATATTTCGGTTTGCAGTGCTACAGTATTATTTGTTTAGCTTTAATGAATCAAAATATACAGATTATTGCATGCTAATAGTGAATATTCAATGTATCTACAATTTTAGTTGCAATCTAAGAGTTGCAATATATAATACTCGTTTAATATAAATGAAAATATATTTGTGCCTCCACATTGAATTGCCTTTTGAGGGTGTCAATTACTGATTTCAATCATAAATTTATAAGAGACTTATCAAGGCGTTGTGTTTTATTTTATATTACTTTCAGAGCCAGAATATTACGTTACAAGATACTTTTCTCGATATCACATAAATAATGAAATGTTTAACAACGTATATGTTTTGATTTTGTTATATTACGTAGAACCCGATAAATATATGTTCGAATTATTAACTTTGAAAGAAAACAGCTCAATCATGTGTTATGAATATTGATATAACCATTTTATATGGCAGATGAAGTCAAAATGAGTGATAAAGTTGTCACTATTGATACTAATTAAAAGTTCTAATATCGATACCAATAACGGAGCACATATTTATTATGTCTACTAGTTTTGGTCGCGCAATTCTGTTCTGTTCCAATCTATTTAATCTTCAAAGCTGTAATGAATCATCGCTATATTTATGATTTGTTTGCTCAAGAGACATAAATCAGAGACAAATGACTTCGGGCAAACATCTAGTTATACAATAGTTCTATTAGGTTAAAAGTGATCATACCACCTGTATTTATATCGAAGTGATAGCTCCGACTTCACGTTCCGGTCTCAGTTAAATACATTTCTATCGTGATATCTGAAATTATAATTTTAATTGAGAGCAAGAAGTTATGGTTACTACCAAAACTAATATTATTATGTTGTTTACTCGTCTGTGACGAGTAGTTATCTAGTAATGAAATATTCTACATTGAAACGATATGCTCGGGAAAAAGCAAAATTCGCAGCTACATTGAAATTTATTGAACTCAACTTGTTTTGTACATATCTCAATATCACAGATTTGAAATTGAATACTTCGGAGTATTGAGACGGCCACATTTTACGTCTCTGATATTTTCAAAATACAGATTGAAAATATGTCAGCCTTGCACCACTTGTTAGGAATGAATGACAGTGGCTATACATATACTCTAAAAATATCTAATTATAGAAATTTATAAATGTTATAATTCTAGTTTAAAGATTAATAGCATCAATTTGTTCAAATTCATGTGACTAAAATTTATCTCAAGTACAAACTGTTATTTCTAGATTCAAAAACGCATTGTTGGTTGCAAACTGTTAGACAATATATTATCTAATTTTACACACCTGCATACCCAATTAGAAGATTAGAAACAATATCACCTTAGATTGAGAACCAAACCATTTTTTGAAATACGTGATACGCACATTTAGATGACACAAATAATGCCACCTTTTAATTAAGTAAGTGAAACCCCGGTAATTTTTAGTGCTTAATGGGTCGTGCCATAATATATTTCGGTTTGCAGTGCTACAGTATTATTTGTTTAGCTTTAATGAATCAAAATATACAGATTATTGCATGCTAATAGTGAATATTCAATGTATCTACAATTTTAGTTGCAATCTAAGAGTTGCAATATATAATACTCGTTTAATATAAATGAAAATATATTTGTGCCTCCACATTGAATTGCCTTTTGAGGGTGTCAATTACTGATTTCAATCATAAATTTATAAGAGACTTATCAAGGCGTTGTGTTTTATTTTATATTACTTTCAGAGCCAGAATATTACGTTACAAGATACTTTTCTCGATATCACATAAATAATGAAATGTTTAACAACGTATATGTTTTGATTTTGTTATATTACGTAGAACCCGATAAATATTTGTACGTATTATTAACTTTGAAAGAAAACAGCTCAATCATGTGTTATGAATATTGATATAACCATTTTATATGGCAGATGAAGTCAAAATGAGTGATAAAGTTGTCACTATTGATACTAATTAAAAGTTCTAATATCGATACCAATAACGGAGCACATATTTATTATGTCTACTAGTTTTGGTCGCGCAATTCTGTTCTGTTCCAATCTATTTAATCTTCAAAGCTGTAATGAATCATCGCTATATTTATGATTTGTTTGCTCAAGAGACATAAATCAGAGACAAATGACTTCGGGCAAACATCTAGTTATACAATAGTTCTATTAGGTTAAAAGTGATCATACCACCTGTATTTATATCGAAGTGATAGCTCCGACTTCACGTTCCGGTCTCAGTTAAATACATTTCTATCGTGATATCTGAAATTATAATTTTAATTGAGAGCAAGAAGTTATGGTTACTACCAAAACTAATATTATTATGTTGTTTACTCGTCTGTGACGAGTAGTTATCTAGTAATGAAATATTCTACATTGAAACGATATGCTCGGGAAAAAGCAAAATTCGCAGCTACATTGAAATTTATTGAACTCAACTTGTTTTGTACATATCTCAATATCACAGATTTGAAATTGAATACTTCGGAGTATTGAGACGGCCACATTTTACGTCTCTGATATTTTCAAAATACAGATTGAAAATATGTCAGCCTTGCACCACTTGTTAGGAATGAATGACAGTGGCTATACATATACTCTAAAAATATCTAATTATAGAAATTTATAAATGTTATAATTCAAGTTTAAAGATTAATAGCATCAATTTGTTCAAATTCATGTGACTAAAATTTATCTCAAGTACAAACTGTTATTTCTAGATTCAAAAACGCATTGTTGGTTGCAAACTGTTAGACAATATATTATCTAATTTTACTCTAATTTTACTCTTACAAGTATTCCTCTTTTTGCTGGTTTAGCAGGATTATACTATAAAAAGAATATTCTACCTGCAAATTTGATGAGTTATTCATCAATTACTAGGTTTTACCCATAAAATAATCTGGATATTTGGCATATATCTCTCGAAACTAGTGTTATAACCGTAACATAATATCTTAAACTCTTGATACAGAATTTCGAACTTTAGTTTCTTTTGGTTTATTTTAGCTCAGAACTTATTCTTCATTAAATATTTTGTTTAGTTCTTCTAGTTCATCTTCGTCATATTCATAGTCGGAGTCTTCAGATCCTTCTTCATCTTGGCTATATTTCACTAAAAATAGCAAAATTGAGTAGTTTAATCTTAAGTGATCTATAACATCTAAAGTTGAATAGAGTATCCAAAGTAGTCAATGACCTTGAGTGTTACAAAAATATGTTACAATAATTAGAAGTATCCAAAATCTTTTTTATCACTTGATTAATTTTTATATTTAATTAGAATGAGATTTAAAATAATATCGCCTCAAATACATTAAACTACTTATAATAGAATATCTATTCTATCCTGAGATTAAAATAGGATTTTAATTGTTTACCGAATTTTTCTAACAAGTGTATAATTCTAATTAAATACTACAGTTCAGACCTAAATATATTAATTTTATATTAATTACAAATGATATAATATACTATATCAATATGAGTAGTTAAACTCCTTATTAAATAATTATAAATTTGTCAAATATATCTACTTTTATCAGATGCTCACAAAAAGTTTAACTTTTAATTTATAGTTATCTCATAATTAAATCCATCTGTTTATTACAATAAACTCGACATTTTGTCTTTACACGTTGAGTTATAATAATTTTACTATCAAAAATTAGCGATACTTTTGAACCACAATAGTTGAATATATAATGCGGTTACTGTGCTAATGTTCTAGCAGAATTGATATTGTTCCCATTGTTTATAAGTTACATCGATTTTGAGGAGTCAAAATGTTATGAACTAGTATACTTAGCTAGAAAATTGTAGCAACTATATCTGAATGATTTAGATTCATCGGGAGCAGTACAATTTAAAGAAGTCAGTCAGTAATAATACTTCAGCAAAACATTGAAAGTTATGTAATGTCGTCAATTCTTAAATATAGAGTTAATGTCTGAATTATATGTTCGCACTAATTTAATACTCGATATATTTGAAAACTAATCTAAAATTAATTCTTTTGGTACTACTACGAATACAGTTGAATGCGAATTCGGATTAACTAAAAATTTATGTAATGGGAAACACCTCAAGTCATGAAAGGAGTTATATCTAGACAGCTTAAGTAAAAGGCAACCTTTTATTAGAATAACAACGATCAGTATCCAATTCATAGAGAAAAGTACGCAAGCATATTTTAAGGAATGAATACCATGTCCAGAAGTATACAGCAAAGTCTATCAATGTAGGCTATATTTATATATGATAGTATAAGCAACAACGCTAGACACTCTATTGATCCGCAAGCTGGTTGACATGTTAAATAATTTAGATGAAAAATACAAGTTTTCCAAGATTTTATTATTAGACAACTACAATTTATGTTAAGAGGTAGATGATAAGAATTGTGTAGTAGGCTCAACGTAATAAGGCAAATTACCAAAGATAATTGAACTTGGTAAATTTATCAAGCAATAACAGAAGAAAAAGTGACTTTTTGGTGTCAACTTAAATAATAATATTTAACAAAAATTAAATTATTTTCATCTAGCGTTTATGACGGCACATTCAATAATATTATTTGTTTCACTCCATCCTTCAAAAAAGTCATTTTTATCATGTCATTATTTGTATCAATTTCTTCTTCAGGTTGATCAAATATTGTTTAAATATGACCATAACAAACACTTGAATGTATTTCCTCCCATTCTTTGTAAGACATTCCAACTTCATCAGCTATAAATTAATTGCGTATTTTTGAGCTGCTTATTTTTGTGTTCTTAGACCAATTGATCCTCGCTCTTTACCTGATATCATCATTGTAAATAGTATCATTAAGTATTTATCGAATTATGGTTTAGTTAATCTAGAATGCCCTCCATATTTCTACATTTTTCTTACTTCAGTCAATGTTTTAATGTTACCATAGAAGTATGGAGTAAATATTTATGTATGAGTTGCATAGATGCTTTCATTCTTAGTTGGCATTATTTTGTGCGAAGTGGAAATCGTCAACAGCATTACATTATTTCGTTCCGACAAAATTAATAACATAAAATAAACCTCTCAATGTGAATTCTCACCAACCACAATTATAGATAAACCGTTGTTCAATTAATAGATGGATTGAAAGATTTGATATTAATCATATTATAGTTTTCAATCACTTTCCTAGCTAGTCGCCTCGCTACTATGGTACCTGAACTGATGAACGAGGGCGTCCTGGAACAGGTCTTCGCTAAAGCCGCTTTCGATGTCGGGACTTGTGTGTATGTGCATAAGTTTTGTTGAGAGAACGTTTTTACGGAGTTGACCTGTGAATTTACAGTCTCTGAAACAGATGTAGTCCCAGGTACCTTCAAGTTTGGAGAGGTCAACTGTCTGCTTGGTAAGTTGAAGATTTACCAAGTGCGTCTTGGTTAGAAGCTTGGCCCCAGTTAGATCTAAAGTGTCGTGCGGGTTGTAGTTCTCTATCCGGATGTTGTTGATTTACCCGTGCTGGAGCTGGGATATCTTGAAGTTGCAGGACTGGATCATCAGAGAGTTGACAACTAAGTGAGACGTTGCTTGGCCCACCAGCTTGCAGTTTATCAGAGCCACGTTGGACTGGTCCAGGTCAACGTGACTCAAATCAATGTAGCACTGATTAACTGACAATATTCTAGATATCTAATAAGCTCTAAATAAATTAAATTACTCGTGATTACCGTGTATAAAAATGATAGGAAAATATCTGTCTTGGTATTATGTTAAATTATTTTCGCATGCTTTGTGTCCGTGGTTATAGTGTATTTGCAGTGATTCATCTTAACATATGGTCTCCATGAAACTCATTTGGAGTGAGGAATTAAACTCTTCTATTTTCTGTTATTTGTGGTTTATTATGCAAATCAATCAAATGTGTGTAAGAAATCAATCGTGTGTTTTCAAATTTGTAATCTCTCGTTTATTAAAATACAATAAATACAGCGAAACTACAGTATACCTAAAAGTTGGTTCAACATTTAGATTTTTTCTTTTTGACGATTTACAAATCCAAATTGTATTATCATGCGCAAACAAAACGTAAACTAAAGTATATCTATTTGGTTCTTGAAAACACGAACGTGAAAACCTGTAACTTTGAGACGGCGCCGTTTAAAACTGAAGTTGATCTTCTGCTGTTCCACTTCAACAAGTTCAAATCAAGAACTGAGATTCAGTTGTTAACTATTAATTAAAGAATAATTATATTAAAGATCAATTTAATTAGTTGTATTAGTTTGATAGTTACAGATAATGTATTAGTTTAGTAATAATAGTATTGGTCAGAATAAATGATACATATCTTTTATTATCATTTTATCTATAATTATCATTATGCAAAAATAATATACGTAAAATACAACCATAACACCTAAAAGAAGTCTAACTGACCTATCATTTTTATCTATTCTCAGCTTGATTTCTTTTAAAACAAAATAATTTTCATTATTTCTTTAACTATCTAAAGTTGAGTGAAAGATATTTTAGACTAACTAAACAGAAGTTAAGGTAATTTTGTTAACTGTATGCTGTGGCAGCCATTTGTCGTTCAGATTAACTGTAATAATAAAGATAATGTAAAATAATATCATTCACGTGGTCTAATATACGTTTGTCTAATGTAAACTCACTAAACCACATTTTACATCCTCAATCGTCAGCAATCTAATTAAAATCTCGAGTTTGACCATATTGAATAACACTAACAACTGATTGCTCCTATTGTTCAGGTTTATGAACCACGCTTTGTGGCTCCTCGAAGAAGTTTGAAGCAATACCAAAATCTTTTTAATCAAGAATAGGATTCTGGTCCATTTCAAGAAGCAACTAATCAACTCTCGTCAGAACATCTCCAGCCACTCTGGTCACGTTCGTACCATCCTAGTCAAAATTCTCACCACTATTGGATTTGGGATCTATTTTTGTATCCTTTTTCATCAACCAATCTGGAGCATCAGGATATATTTTATTTTTGTAGTTCTCAATTAGTAATTAACATTTAGTAGCCGACTTTGGATCACATTTTTATTGTTATTTCATTTATCTTAGCTTCTACACATATCTATCGCATTAATGTCTATATTTTTGATCTTGGGCAAGCCCCAAGAAATAATCTAAAAATTTATAGTTACCAAATCGGTGAGCATATGATATACCATTGTCTCCATATACATTTGTTAGACTAAATTAATTTTAAATTAACAGTTTGCCAAAATCAAGAAGTGTTTCATAAGAGTCAGGCGTATTTAAGGCAGTAAGCATCAATAAAGCATTTTAACTCGATTAGTTACAATGTCGAAGAAGTAGTTTTTATGTATCTCTATCTCTTTTAGATAATTTATCCAATAACAACTAAAATGCTTTTACATTACCTAAAAGAAGTGATAGCTCTAACAAATTAGAATCTTAAGCGACACAAACTGAGTTAGTTACAGCGTTCTACGCAAAAATTCGACGAGCCCGTTAGTCTTAAACAAAAGTTTAATCAAAAGGCACCCTTGAACGAGCTGGTAAGTAAGTATCTGTGTGTAAAGCTAAATCTAATTCTGCATCTGCTATTAATTCAACGATTTCTAGATTATCCTGATGAATTGCATACATGATACCAGTAAAATTGGGAACAATCAAAATTTGTCGTCCATCAATTTGCGCCAGATCATATTAGCGAGATTCTCGTGACCGTTTAAATTAATCCATATGGTCTTTCACATATTATTTGTCATTTGTTGCGCATGCCATTAGCCACTATATATTTTGAGATTTTTCAGGCGATGTTGAATCACAACCCATCTTTGAAGCGGGAATTATTAAATACGTAGCTATATGTAAAATTATGAAGAATTCCAAAAAATATAGAATGAAATTTGATATAAAATATTTATAGATTTTCCTCAAAAGAAACCAGCTATCAAGCTATACACCGTGAGCACAAAGCCTACTAAGTTAAAACCTATGACTCCCCATATTATAGGTTGTTTAGATGTAATAATTTCAAACTGAGATTTGGTATCACCAAATTCTGCTTTGCACATTGACTTAGCTTTTAAGAGAACTACAGCTGGAGCAAGCATTATAATGTAACCCATTAACCCTGTGAATTCTATAATGACTCCTAAACATCTGGAAAATCCAGCTAATAAAATTGGTGGAATAATACACAGCAAATTGAGTGTGATTTGAACCCATTTCTTCTCTCTGTGTTAGTCTGGAATCATCTATTGAACATTTACGCTCATTGTGAGTCCGTTAATTGGTATTGACGAGAGAACGTAAATTGGTGGCAACAATCTTATAACGTAGCTGATTATTTGTGGGAATACAGGTTGTTTAGCTGTTGGATCGAATCCTTTTCCGGTCCAGGTGTTAAAGTTGAGTGTAATGAGATCTGAAGCGTCGTTTGCGAAGTATAAAGCACCTGGGATAGCAATAATAGCGGTAATGAGCGCTAAGAATATTGAGGAGCTCATGATAGATATATTCAGCTTTCCTTGAAATTTCTTCTCAGTTGGTTGGAATATACTGGGCAGGCTATGGTGGTAAACCTGACTGAACGTGATGGACGAAAACAGCGAGCCGATTGCTTTCAGGTCAAATCCCCAGAATACCGTGTGCGGGTTAACGAAATTTCCTTCTTTATACATGCTTTTATCCAGATACGGCTGTGTGGACAAACAATATATGATTAAAACACACGTTATTCCAAGTAGTGCGAATCTGCAGTACGTAAAAATACTTTATAGCACTTTCTACTCAGATAAATTGAAGAATATCATAACGCAGCTGAACACCCCCGCGATACTGAGCCAAATCCAGTATGAATCTGAACAGGCCTGAATAGTGTAACTGCATGGATCAGAGCATTGCCATTTATCCCCTTTAAATGACGGGAGGAAGGTCATCGGAATGACTGATGTCAAAGAACTTGAAACCACTTGCCCGTATCCCCAGATAGTTCCAAAAAAGTAAATCACAATTGCGATTTGGTAAATATAGAACCCAGTTCGACCGAAGTAAAGTTGACAGAGTGTGGAGAACTGTGTAGTGTAATTATTCGGGATTGAGAAATCTACATTTGGTTTGGTTGCGTTTTCGGGCTCAGAATCGAGTTTTGTGTACAGTTATGGGAGGTGGAATTGCTTTTTCTTGTTTACTATGTGAGTAATTATATATTAAAATATTTTGCCACTTCTAATGCGGATGACAAATTCCAATAAATAATCTCAAGTTGGAGATTATTCATGAACTACTCATTAACACAAGAGGGCCAAAAATATGATTTCGATCGTATTAGACCATAATCGACTATTCAAAGTCGGTATTTAATATTCCAAAAAGGAAAAATAGAAATTACCACATGCAATAAAAGGACGGCAATGACAAAAATAAACGCTCTGAACTAGTTATATCACTTGTTTAAGATGTCCCTGTGTAATTTCTACGTTTTAGTCAACAAAACTAATTTATGAAAGATTTTATCTCGAAAATATATGGTAGTTAAGCCTGATTGGAGAAAAGAATAAGAGGATCCAATGATTGGTATACGGACGCAATATGTAATTTATAACTAGTAGCGCAAGCACTGGACCTGCAGAGGACCTCGGTGTTCATCTTCAACTGGTCAATCTGAACGATTTTAGGTATTTCTTAATCACGAAAAACAATGGAGGACTTTTTCTTTCAATCTCAACCGGGAGCTCAAGATGAAGTATTGGTACTTCGCTTAATTAGAATTATAATTCAGGTAGTTACAGTCGCTTTCATTCTCAATATTCAAATAATGAATGCATTTTTGTTTCTTGAAGAATGGAATCAAGTGGATTAGTCGGGCCCAGCATTAAATAATATATTGATGCTACTCTAAAACAACAGTTATTTTACTTATGATCTTCCACTTCCATTTCATAATGAGAAATCAATTTTCTTGATTGTTAAATTATACAACGTTAGGTAAGTTGAAACTTATTATTGAAGTATATACAGAGTTATATACGTTAATTATTGTAGCACAGCTATCCAAGGCTCAACCAGGCCTTGATGTGATTGAAGCACTTTACAAATCAATAGTAAATAGAGTTAATGAGTGTATTGATGAGGAGGGAGAACACACTCATTATTGAGCCGGGCAGTGATATAAGTAAGATTCAAATAATAAACTTCATTCTTCTTCCTAATTCAAAAAAGCATTTCGAGGGCCCACCACTGTATTTTTCTTCGTCGTCTGCTTCGTCAATCATTTGGTAGGAGTGGGGCTGAGTGAGCTTGCCTGCGCGCGTAAGTGCAAAAGTTTTCGAAAGGGCGTCAAGGGAGTATTAACCTAATAAAAAGGATGAACAAGAGATTATAATAATCAGCATTGTGGACACACCAATGGAAGCGGAAGCAACAGCGTGCGGAAGATTCAAAATTCCAGTTCCAACCGCATAATTTATGATAATTGACATCACAGCCAAATGACTATAAGTCTTAATTTTCATCTCGTGGAGTGGACAATAAATAATTAAAAATAATGCTGATATTTAATTATATTGATACAGGATAACACGAAAAGTGGGACAATTGATGGAATTATGTTAAATGTGCAACTTTGTATCTTACTTAGTATTATATTAGCTATTTTAAGTCATTCTATTAAATCATAAAACAAACACTCACTTATATACAAACTGTATATTTTCTATTTTATATAATATATTGATTACATGTCAATCATAATCCATTTAACAATTTACTAATGCACTATGTGATTCTTTATCAAACAGTTATTTTATTAGCTATTAATTTGAATCTATTAAATGAAATCATAAATATTTCATTTTGAAGTGTATTTAACAAGATATTCAACGTGCAACTTACTGAGAAGGAGAATGTATTTGATTGTTCTGTACAAATATATTAAGATTACAAGTTTTTGCGGATACATCAGCAATACTCTGAATTCTCTTGGAATATTCTGTTTCAAATATACAATGAGGAACTGAGACTGGACGTAAAACACCAAATACGAGCTGAGGTTGAAAGTTCGCATTAAATCAGATTCTTGACAAGTCGTTTTCACAATTACAGCCGTTGAAATAATTAATAGTTGGCACTTGATTGAGAACTGTGCGTACGTTTACAACTGCGTTTGCAAATTAAAGGTTTTCAAGTAAAATAAAAGAAGTGAGTACGAAACACAAATGCTAGTTTCAAAAAGGGCTATTATTTTTATATCTAATTGTATCTACTTCATTCTTGCGAAATGGAAATATTAATTAACGTTTAATGTTACAGTGTTTGATACATTTATTAAAACAAATTTATTCTATAAGATTAAATAATAATATTGTATACTGATTTATATAGTATTATATTTAGTAATATATATTAATTTTGAATATATTTTTGTGTATACTATTTATATCGAGTAAACCACAAAGGAAACGAATAGAATAAAACGACTCACATCAAATTATAAACTAGTTAACTTCTGGAATTATATTCATGATAATAAGAAGATAGAATGCATAGACTTATAAACAAATCAATCATAGCCCAGTTGACAACTTAATAATGTATGATTTATAATATGTGTTAAAGTTTAAATCATTTGAGGAATAATGAAATTTTTATTAATAGAGGCTGCATTGTTCTTTTGAATAATAACCTAATTTTAAGCCCATTTAGATTTGCTCTTTGAATTAATATTCTTTCAATATTACATGATTATTAACATTTATTTCCATTTATAAATATCTTCTCAAGATTTAGAAAATAATTAAACTAACATAAACTAACATATTAATACTTTGACATTAATTAAATATAATACATTAATATGGTTTGGTTCTGTTAAATTCATAAAACCATTCTGCATTTCTACTATTTTAGCCTTTGGAAAGTTAGTAGTGCCTTTTTAATGCAAGTTGAACTATTAATCTTGGTTACAGAAACCGTTAAACGAGCAACTAGTAAAACATAGTTTGTTAAAATTTCCCTAAATTTAATTAAAATTTATAGGATTGCACTGTATGAAACTAATATTTAGGTTAATTGCGTGTTTTGAAGTTACAAATTTCTTGATAAGTTTTGGCCGTTAGATTAACATAAACCAAATTAAATACTGAGTAATTAAGTAAGTTAAATATTGAGTATGGCAAGTTGCTATGTTAGTTGGTTACTAACAATCAATTTCTTTATACTTTAACTCGTTACAATTAAATGTTTTGGAAAACACTCCAATTATTTTACAAGATATAATACTTACATACATCTATTTATGTATTAACTCGATAATTATAAATCAAATAGTTAATTTTAACCTCGTATTAGTAATTAATCGAATTTTCCATATTAGTTAAATATTTCGTTTATATTGCAATTCTTATAATTATATATCGTAGTTAAGTTTTATTTATAATAGCTTGTAATTTTGAATATATTTTAATTCCGTTTGAAGTGAAATTATAATTAAATTAATAACAAAGAGTAATTATGACAATAATCATCAAATATTCCATACGAATCAAAGTTTGGATGACCGTTTAGAACTAGGGCTGTTATTTGGCTGTATGGGTACAGTATTGGTCGATTTTTGACCTGTAGCTGTATACAGTTTGCTACAGGACCTGTATGAATCTGTATGAAGTTTTATACAGGTTTTTGTAATTGGCTGTATGGATTCCCGTATAGATCGGCTTGCACGAAGCAGCCGCGTTACGCCCCTGGATGCTTGTACCAGAGCCGTTGGTTGCCTTGGTTGTGGAGGAGCGCCTAACGTACATAGGTGTATCTAAAACTAACGATCATTCGCGTGGACTTACAGTTCCTGTATAGAAGACTGAACAAGTATCAACGAAAGTTAAGTGAGTGGGATATGTATATAAATATTGTTTAGACAATTCATATAGGTTAAATTAATTCAATTATGTGATATGATCGTCAATGTATTATAGTGCGATATTTCTAATGTGATAAGTTATCACACATACTGATTTAGTAAAATACCGATACTCACTGTAAGTATTTTTGCGACATGAGTGGCATGCAATATTTGAAATGAATACTTTGTGGTTTTGACACAATACATGTAATTCATGATTTTACACACTCTAATTAAAAGAATAACAATTTCTATTATTTGACAATAATTCAATATACAATGGAGCGATCGATCGATACTGTTTTGACGATCGATACATGAAGATTTGGTCTGTATCGATCGATATATATCGATCGATAATCACCACTCCAAAGCTTAAAATTAACAATGATAATATAACTTATAACTTGAAATATTAAAGCTAGATACTTACAGTTTCTTTTTATTTATAATTTATATCAAGTGTATGTGTCTTGTTATAAATATTTTGTGAATGTTCATATATTTAATTTTGATATTTTCTTTAAATATAACATATATGTTGATTATTTGTTGAAGAATAAGATTGGTACATAGATAATAATCATTTATTCTTTAGATCGTATATATCGTTAATTCTATAATACTTGATAAATACAGAGCCCTTACAGCGTTAATAACCTTTATAAACAAATTTTATAATTTTAATATAATAAAAATATTAGTAAATACATTAATACGTAGTTGTACTATGTTAAATTATGATATGATCAAATCATGTAATTCATATAGGTGTGAAATTAATTTCAAAACACATATAATATCATATAATATATAGATTTGTTCTATAATATAATTTGAGGTTATATAAATACACATCTCATTGTCATTTTTGGGTTGGGTTTATACCTGGTTAAAGGAAATATGAATGAATATAGAATTTGTAATAAATGGTCTAATAACGATCGTTATTTTAGTATCGATCGATATATGCAGATTTACTCAGTATCGATCGTCAAAACAGTATCGATCGATCGCTCCAATGATTTAATATACAATATTTCAATACATTATTGTGTATATGTTGGTAACTAATTATTTATTTTGTATTTATCAACCCTAACAATATTGTTACCCATAGATTTATTGTTTATACTCAAATCAAGCCTGCGTACATCTAGCCAGATTGGTTGACGCAAATTGTTCACAATTTCCAATGGGTGTATTGTATGATCTAAGTTTTAGCAATTAAGTTACTTGGAGATCCCAATAACGTGACTTTGACTATTTTCTTACAGATTAGTTCTGCTTTCCATGTTATAACTCCGATTGCTCTTTCATAACTAGCACAACTCTTGCTAGTATGCGTATCAGCTCTGAAATATACACATCTTTGATACCAATTGGAGCTATTGTTATCTAGAAATCAAACCAATCAGATTGTTATGATGGTTCAGCTAGCGCATTGAGAAGGTCAAGCACCAATCAGATGCTGAAGTTGTATCCCAAAGCAGCTTGCAGCTATGTATTTTCTGATTGCGTAATGAAAAAGTATGTCGAAGAGAAATATCGTGATACTTTGATTTCCTCAGAGTCCACTGATGTGTCACTTTTAGAATGGAATTAGTTTAAAATTCCGGTTGTAGATTAGTATGGTTCTTATTTTCAGATACTTTAAACGAAAACTGTGGATTTAAATGATGGTTTGTTATATAGCATTTTCAGAATTTATTACAGTTGTTCAAAGTTGAAATGGAGCACACAATGCGAATAAATTTCATCACTTCTTATGACAACCCTAACTTTGGATCTGGTGCAGCTGCAATAGTTGAACATAAGTACATTGGTTATTAAATGTAGACAGTTAATCCAAATATTTTATCTTAGCAAATATCTGAGATTGCTGTTCAGGTTCAATTCACAAACAAATTATCAAATGAAATTGAGAACGTATTTGATTTTCGTCTGACTTCATTTAATTTTATGAAGTAGTACATCTATTGCGATTAAGTAATAAGTATGTTGCATAATGCGAGTTCTGTTAATCTATCGCAGCAATGTTAAAATCACTTATAAGATCTTGTAAGCAAAACAAAGAACCTAATAATCCTCTTTTCATTCAAGTTTAATGAACTTTTCGCAACATATTTAGTACAACTGTTACAACAGGCTGTTGGGAGACCGTTGAAGTAGTATTATAAGAGAATCAGCTCTGTTTCCAAGCAGAAAATTCTAATTCTCAAAGTTGCCCTCTAATTTAAGAGCAAAAATCATCTGTAAGCGCGGTTATTGAGGTAAATGGAATTTATTTAACGGTTGCTACTGAAATAAAATATTACTCTGTTCAAAATGCACAGTATATATGCATTGAATGCGATTAAGTTTGTCAGAATTTATTATCAAAGAAAAATGTGCTCATGACAATATAATCTTTGATAGTCGACACAAGTTACACTCTGAAATATGGATGGAATACCAAGAGCAGGCAGATACCACAAAGGATACAGGTATTCCAATTGTAACTGGAATCAGTTGCGGCGTTTTTATAAGCATTATTATATTATATGAAACCTTTACAGGCTGTATCATTCGTAGATAACAGAATAAGAAGAAAGCGATTAAGATTAACGATGTTGTTTAGGATATTGATGAAATAGAGTGACAATCGATTGAAAAACACAAAAATAATATATTGAGTCCGTTTATTTTAGTTTTTAAATTTTAACAACTAAAATAGTTCAAAGAAGCAGAAAACGATAACCAAAAACAAAAAATTATTATTTAAAAGTGAGTATTCGTTAGAAAACAGGGAAAAACAATGAATAAATTATTTATATTATATTTAATAATATAAATTAAATAATATTAAATAGGTATTTGACATTAATCAAGGAGTAATATATCTCAGTTAAATCATCAGTTACCATCAGTTTACCATTTCTGTATATTCAAAAGTCATTAACAACATTCAAAAGTGTTAAGCATTTGAATGAGTGATGCTGCCTGATGAATAGGTTTAGCCCGCAATCCAGGAACACACTCTCAATCAAACTTTTCACTCCAACCCTCATACCCTTTCACACTACTAAATCAAATCCAACTAGTATTCATATACTGGAGAGCGAGGAGCCAGGCGACAGCCGCTCAGCGCTAAGGACCCACACAAACCCTCTGAGCACCACACTGAATCACACACTTGAACAGATGTTCCTGGATGTGCGGGCTAAACCTATTCATCACACAAACAACTCACATAAGCCTCCTTCTTCACTTCGTTCATCAGTCGGCAACTCAGTCGGCAACTCAGAAGGCAACTCGGAAGGCTTCTTCCCAGGCGACTTCAAAGGTGATTGAGAAGGATTGGGTGAGCGAACGAGGATGAGGAACGGAGTGACGAGGTACCTACGAGGCTTTGTTATTAGTATTGTCTGTTTATAAAGTACTTACAGAGTTAGTTAAAGAAGTTATCGAGTTTGCGTTTGTTAGATTTGTTTATATCTATGAACTCTAGAAGTTCTAAAGGCTTGAGATATTGTTTGTCTGAGTCTAATTCAGTTCATCAATCTAATTACATCTACTCTACAATACACCAACATCTGATTCTAGTGTAACAACTCTCGTTGTAATAGCTCCCAAGTCATTCGAAGACAACATATCAACTATGGACTTATCCTCAAACTTATTGAGAGATGGGTTGTATATATGAAGTAGAAATCTATCAGGATTTATTATAGTCTTCTGTGACATCAATATATCAATATATCTATCAGGCACAGCTCCATAATCATTATTAGCTCCAAAGTATATATCAACTTTAGGATTAATTATCAAAGATGTATTCTAGACGAACCCAGTAATCTTGTCCCAGTGTAAAGTAGGGTCTTTCTATATCTAGAACCAACCGTCTTAGGGCTTGTTCCAACAATTCATTATCGGAGTCCAGTTGTTTGTTAAAGTCTCTAATGCTGTAACTCTAGTGATCTGTCCATTGATACCTCCACTGAGACTTGATATGGTAGCGTCTTAATTAGCATTTATAGTCTCTATGGATGTACATCTACTCTATATATTTACATCAGCATTCTCAAGAGCAGTTAGTCTAGAGTTCTAAGTAGTGTCTAATAATTATATCTATTGAATCTATCCATTCATTTATATGTCATTGTCCTTAATTGTATTTATAGTTGTATGAATAGATAATTTCAGGTGATGACGGCTGGATCCTTAATTTTTTGCCTTAATTTTTGCAACTACCGGGATTTGAACCGGGGACCTGTTAGGCGACAACCCAATGTCACTACCATTATGCCAAATGGTCCTATAAAAATTTATACGATTTGAAGATCGATTAGTACAAGCAATAAATGAATGAAATTATATTATGCTAATTATATAATATTACTATCGTTAGTGATATATATATAAGTAATAGAGATTATTTTCTATTTTTATATATATTTCATAAATTTTAAAAGGATTATGTTGATTCATGATAACAATGATAATAATATTGTGTATTTATCATTTTAACAATATTTATATAAATATGAATGAGATTTTCACTCCATTCAAATGAACAAATTTGAATTGAAACTGTAAATAGAGAATCTCTGTTATCTTAAATGTATATTTTGTATTTATTAGTTATAATATTTAGGTCACTGGTCTGTTCTTCTCAACCTACCAAGGTTTTTAATCAATTATTCTTGTGCTGACAATAATCTTTTGGCACTTCCTTTTGAATTGTGTTTGGGATTATCACTTTTGAATTATTGCTTTTTAAGAATATTTGTAAGATACATATTAATATCTTCTAAATCTTCTTCCTCAACCCAACTAGCATTCTAGATTTATTTCATCAATTCATCATGCTTTTGTAAAGCTATTAATCTTCTTTCAGAAACTGGGTTTAATATAGTTGAATTGACTGATTAATCTGAGATTTCACTTAATATTTCTGAATCACTACCGTATACTTGTTCATCGATTAATATTTAAGTTTAATTTTAATCCAACATGGTCCCATTCATTGTATGGCCTTATTCTGAATCTGAAGTTATATCGATTATTATATCTTGCATATTACTGTTTGGGCCACTATTAGGAGTTGGATTTTAATTTATTTAATTAAATAATAACACTTCTTAGATTCTGCTTTCCGCTATCCCGTTCATTAAAGCAGATTTATTACTATGATTACGTGCAATGATTTCGGGATAACCAAACACTGAAAATATTTCTCTCAAATGTGTTACTGTTAATGCTTTCGGAATATAATGACGGAAATTAGACGCTTTAAAAGATGAAATAGGCTGTTAACTTAATTATGCAAATGTACATTTAAATATTTCTTAATTTTGTTCAAATAGTTTGTTTATTCCTTCAAGTCCTTAATTTAGTTTAATGTTATCATGAATTAGTTTTTCTTCCTAAGCTGAAAATTTATATCTAATAACTTCTGCTTCTTAGCAAGGATAATTGATATCTGAATCATGTTTGCCATAAAACTTAATACAGTAATAAGTGTGAGATTTGTCGAATTAATCGACAGGAAAAATCTTAGAATCCGCATTCATGATATATAAAATATGTCTGTAATCTTTCTTATTCTTATAGTAGGTATTGCCTTTAACATGATCAATTCCAACGTGGCGAGAACAATTGTTTTTCTTTACGTCGTATTGCTCCAAGGGTGCCTTGGGGTTTTTGGGGTCGCCTATATATGTTTTATGATGATGGCACCAAAACTAACCTGCATGACTTATTTTTATTGTTGTGATTGAAAAAAGGGTTTGTAAAGCTAATTCTTCATCATAAAATAAGAATTACTTAATGATTTCCTCGTATGCATCCATTTGTTAAAGAATTCTGTTGTGTTATTCATCCATTTTTATGGGAAGTGGAAAATGAATGTATTAATATATATTAATTAGTCAATAATATCACATAAAGGGACTACAGATAAAGGGCAGCTTACTGGTAGACTGGGACAACCTGAGAAGCGGACCATGTTTTAAGTAATATTCCATTATAGTTTTTACGAATATCGATTCTTAATCCAGCCACTTCAACCTGAAGTATTCACTTCTAGTTGTATTCATCGTTTATAAGTTACTCTATATACTCTATACACTGTTACTACAAGTTTATATATTGCCTTCATCTATAGTAAGTCTATTAGTTAATTCAGTTATATCAGCATCTATATCATCAAATCTCTGTTTATATATCTCTCCAGTTGTACCAATACTAGCTTCTAACACATCAAGTCTTCCATCCTATAATTATTATTGAGCGTCCATCTCTCCTTTCGAGTAAGTGTCCTTCTAATCAGCTTTAGTCTAACTCAATCCTGTTATAGTAGCAGTTAGTGCCGCATCCACAGCCGCTTAAGAAGTTATGAAAGTCTTCAGTTTAGTTAGAGCATCTGTCGCAGTTGTTTAAGCAGTTGTAGCCTTAACATCTGTCTCAGCCTCTTTAGCAGTTAAGTCTGCGGCAGTTCCTTTTAATAAAGTTATATCCTCAGAGTTCTATAACATACTACTTTCATCAATTATCTACTATGCCTTTACTTCTTATAACTCAGCTGCCACAGTCGCACTCTAAGCTTCAACACCTCCGATCACAGTCATCATTCCATCAAGTTTCAAATTCTGTTCATCAATCTTTACATTCATTCCAACAATATCAACAGCAGCCTTTCCAGCTATAGCAGTTGTAGCAGCCAAGTCCACTCCCATTAATGCAACAGTGGCTTAAATAGCTGTTATCTAAGAGTCAGTTGCAAATCCTTTTAGTTCATCATGCACTACATAATCCTTCATAACTAATTCAATATCATTTGTAAGTGTATCAACAGTCGTTCTTATAGCCTAATTAAATATGATTTGGTTGTTCATGAAACTATTTAACTATGTGAAGTCTAAGTTCATCTCGTTTATTTATTATTATAGACTCAAGTATTTATTCTATATATCAGTATTAGTAAGTACTTAACTGGCTTCAAACAATTCGAGGTTAGATATTCTAGTCAAGTGATCATCAAGCTCATTAATAAATATCAAGTTCTATTAAGCTTGTTAAGTGAACTTATCGATAAACTCTCTGTTATATATTAATTAGTTGTCTCTGAATGTTAATATATCTGCTATCTACTAAGTCTTGTTAGATAAGTTCTTGTATATATCCTGTATACTATATCCAACATCAACATTATTAACAGTCAATTATACACCAACATCGATCTTATCACTCTTAAGGTTATTGATGGTTACGTTCTTGATAGTTTGGTTCTCGAGTTAATTGATATCAAATACCATATTGGTCTATCCAGTAATAGTATTAACATAGAACAAGCTCTTGTCTGAGTAATTGTCGAACTCTATTTAGTTAGTCATAGCGTTGAAGTTTATAGTCTGTAAGCCATTGATGATCTTGTCACATTTAATAACACCCTTGTTAGGGTCACTTATGATTTATAGTGTCATAATTATTTAATTAGTCCAAAAAATTTATTTCACTTACAAGCCTCTTCTAATTATATCACAGAAACTTTGACTCGAACATTTAATATACTGAAGCAATTATAGTAGTAATAGGCTCCACTCAATTTAGGTTCAACTTCTTCAACCTTATACTTCTTAATACTATTGATACACTTCTTAGTCTTATACAACTTCTTGTCTTCAACATCATAATAATATCTATCAAATTCGTGTGGTCCATAAAACTTCAAAGGCATAAGTGTTAGTGTTTACATTACATATACTACTAAAAAATCATTTTCACTTCTTCTAGAAATGTTTGATCAGTCCTGAAGCTGCTTCCGCACCCTTTTATAAATGTGAACTGAATGGAAGAGCTTATATCAGTTTCGATGCTGGGGCCTTAATTACGTTCCATATCTTTCCTAAACCATGTTTAAACTTCTACCACTTGGTTAATGGCTTAGGCTTAGGTATATCACCCATAGTTGGATTCGGTGCTGGTCTTCTTATTCCTCCAAGTCCTTTGAACTCTTCAGCCATCCTTGGAATGTCTCCTAAAGTCTTTACAGCTTATCTTCCAAATGGTTTATAATCGGTTGGTACTAGTTCTTCTACAGCCTAATTAGCTAGGTCAGTTGCCTTGTTTGCAAGTTCGGACATATATTTATGATGGGCTAAAAAATCATTTTCATTTAACAAACAGTCTCAATAGGATGTTGGGTTATTAGTCTTTATATACTGTCTATTATTTAGTCATAGTGTCTAATGTATATTCAACAGCTGAAGTCTATAAATCAAAGTTCATTAAACAGTCTTGAGGTATCTACTTCCATACAAACACAGAGTTGTTAACGTTCTCTATGTTCCTTGAATAAGCATGTAGTATATCGAAATTATAGTCGTTCACCTTTAGTTTATATACATAACTAATTATATATGTAGTATGAGTAGAAGGCTATATACCAATACTTCCATATGCTTGACAGAGAGCTATTTAGTTATAAACTCTATTGAGTCTAAATTGTCTTATACCACCAGTTAAATATACAAACACTTGTCTCTTCTAATGGATAGCTGTCACTCCGCTATCTGACTATTGTTGAAAGGACTCTTGTTTATAAAATCTCATCTAGAGTATATATTATACATTCAAGTCCTTATCGTCTTAGTCCTGTATATAGAAGTCTAAAGGCATACTCTCCATCAACTTAATATGTAAGTCCATGTTCTTGCTTTAGTAACTCATTTGGTTAGGACATAGTACTTAAAGGACATTTGAACCAAACTATAAAGTCTATTAAGTGGTAACTGGATCAATTGTATAGCTTGCTATGTTACATTCTAGCTTATTGCACTTGAGTTATATATACTTGATATTGAGTGTACTAGACTCTAACATCTCATTGTTATAAATAACATTTACAGGCTTTTGAGTGTATATTATATAGTAGTGTTACCGTATCTAATATCCAAATTGGTATACTAGCTGTTCTCTTCAGTGGTAATATATTCATACTTGTTAGTTGTTGTATTATATTGGATATTGATAACCCCTACAGTCTTATTAAATGAATCTATAAATGATTATACAGTATATATAATATAGTTGATATTGATTGTGCTCTTATATTTAGTCCCAGTATCATTATATACATTGATAGAAGTCTTTATATTGAAGCTCTAATTGTTATTAAGTTCACCTAAGGTTTTCAACAGGTCATTTGTGTACACACATTATTAATTATTAAAGTATTTATTCAAGTTGCCTTGATATGTGACTTATAACTTCGAATATGTAGAGTCATTATATTTATATATAAGCTATTATGTTACAGTGTCTTAGTATAGATATACTTTATTTCCAGTCTTCTTTACAAAGTCCTTTATAAACAATTGAGTAGTTTCAAAAGTTTCATTAGCATAATTAACTACTGTCTGTTTAGTCTTATCATCATTATCAATTGTTATACTACCATTCAATATAATCTGTTAGCCAGTTGACTTGCCTAAGAACCTTTGAAGGTTACCTGTATAGTCTATATATGATTATTCATAACCTGGTTTAAATTTGATTCTAAAAGCATTTGTATCAATACTCATTACTGCTTAATCTATAAAGCATATGTTAAAGTCTATTACAAACTCATCCATGTTATTGAACTATTCATGGTTATAGTCTCTCTATTTAATTATATCATTCGTGGTACTATCTCTAATATATAATACACCAACTGCTACAAATATATCTTCGACAACTCTAACACTCAATAGACTTGTATAGTCACCTGATCTAAAGTGTGGAGGTCCGTTAATTGTTAGCTTACCATTTAAGTCTGATAAGGATGTGGAGTCATAGGTGTCTCTTATGTTCATTAGCTTGACCCAAAAAATAGTTTTAGATTAAAGGGCCTCACATATATTTATTCAATAATGGATTATCAAATACAATCTTGGGTTATTGAACTTGTGGAACTTATGGGGCTTATTGAACTGGTTGAGCTTGTTGAGCCATTTTAGCTTATAACTCTTGTTCCTTCTTCTGATAGTACTTGTCAATCTCTTATTCAATCATCTCTTAACGTTTCTTAGAGTCATCTACTTATGGTTTTGGTTGTTCTTGTTTAGGCTCTTGTTTGGGTGGCTCTTATGTTGGAGCAACGAAACTGTATTTATCATTCTTGTCAGCATATATCACAGTCGCAAGTTTCCAAGCATTAGCCTTCTAATTCCAGAAGTATTCCTTGTCCTTCTTATTACAAGCTGGTTTATTGTTTCTATCAGTTAAGTCGATGTGGTAACACCACTTGTTCTTAGAGTTGAGTTTAAGTACATAACCTGGTTTATCAACTGGTTTGATTGGTACTCCAGCTTCATCCACTTTATCTTCAGTCTTGATATTTACAAGCTTCCATCCAGAGCTTTCATACCATTTATATTCCTTGGTTGCATCTGTGCTTTCTGGCATTACATCCTTGTTGATCTTCCATCCTAATTATCTAGTGGTCATATGTGTTGTTAATATAAATCTAAAAAAAGTTGTTTGACAATACCTCATTATATATTAAATTACTTCCTCAATTAGTATAAAAGCTGTTGTCTCTATTCTACTGGAGTGTTCATTACACGTTGTTTATTATACTCATCCAACTAATTATATATATAATTGTTAAACTACTACTGTTGATATTGTTGTTATTGCTATTGATATTATTATTGATTAGCCCTTTGTTCTTCCTGCTAACGTTTATAAATCTTCTTCCTAATATCATCTATGATCTGAGCCTTGTTGTCTTCTGTATTAAATCTTCCAACAGCTCCTAGATATTTAGTAGCTATCTCTTCAATAGCGTTCTTGATATCATCATCATTCTCACGAACTGTTTATGTCTCTTCATATATTCTCCTCTATTCAGCTTGATCGTCTTACCATGCTTTATATGCTTCATCAACAGCCTTTTCATAGTTATACTCCTGACCAAGTTTTTCTGACTCGGTTGAGTATCTATTCACCTTATCAATATACTACTTCTCATGCTCGTTATATAATTTATTGTACTCCTCTTATGATATATAACCCTTATCTAAAGATGATTTCAACTACTCATGTTTGATCTTAAGTTCTTATAAGGCAACTTCCTATTTAACTCTCAACTTCTAATTAGTAATTGCATTAACCCTATCACGTTCTTCTACACCACTCTTACCAAATAACTATCCATATACTTAATCGTTATGAGTATATTTAGTACTATACTGTTCAGATAATATAGACTATACTCTATCATAAACTCCATACCATCTATCATACAGCTTATCATAATTATATTCGACTTACCCTTCCTACTATTATTTATAGAATTCAGAGAGTTATCTAGCAGCTTACATTTATATATGAGGTTATTAAGTGAAATCTGATGAAACATTGTATAAGTTTTATTCAACAGATGCCATCGATTTGATTTAATCTATGAGCTATCCAGAATATTATATATACATCTATATAGCCTCTTTATTATGATTGTCTAATGGTATTTAACCTGATTCAACTTTATCTAAATATGGTTATATGTTTGCCTCTTTCTATAAACGATCTCCGTCATACTTCTATAATATCGCAAGGTCTTTCAAATGTTGTTCTCTATTGAATCCAAAGTTCAACTCAAACTCTCTTACTTACTAGTCTCTCTTCTCAAACTCCAAGTTCATTTATATCCTCTCTTATCGTTGATACTCACTATCACTTACAGTCTTTCTATCAATTTCTAACTGTTGTTTTCTAAGAGACTTGGATATACTGATCTCAAGTTCATAAGTTGTATCAGGGTCCATTGGAATAGTATGGAAGTTCTCATCACAAAAGCCTATTTAGATACCCTTATATATTTAGTCTTTGGTTATAGTAGATGCGAATCCACTTGTGATCTTGACTCTTGCTAATGGAGTAACATTCAGTTCATGTCTGAGTATGATGTATTATTTATATTTAGACAACACAGTTTACTTGGTTATATACAAACAGGTTATATGAAGGGTCTTGATGAAGTTTAGATAGAACGTATAATCAAACTTGATGTACTACTTATTGGTTACATACATAGTCTTGTTATTTAGTTTGTCTGGTATAATCAATCCATTAACATCAAGTTCATTACCTTCCTCATCGAATTTTACTTGTTAACCATTTATATTATCAGTACGAGGTTATAGTTCGTTGCTCTTAAACACCTTGGCTCCTAACAATTTAGCTAACCAATAACTCTCTTCTGGAAATTTTATAGTTGTCTATTCGCCTTCAAACCTTAAACGAGTCTTAAGGTTCTTAACAAGTTGTTCAGTATCGGCTGCTACTAAGAACTATTATTCCTTGGTTGCTTATCTGGCAGCAGTTTATATTAACCCTGTAATCTCATCTAAATATATCATCTCAGTCTATCTTGTTCCAAAGTCTTTATCTAATTATACTATATAGTCTCCAGTATCAAGAATTTCTACGTTACCTGATGAGCCTACTCCTTTATATCTAGTTCTGAGAATGATTTTAGTGTTGTTTAGTAGTTATCCTGGAATAGTAAAGTTGACGGTTGGTTGTATGTCATACTCTTCCTTATCAATCTTGGATAGGTCGAAGTAGTATGAATCATCTGTATATAAGAACTCTTGGTTCTATGAGCCTTCATAATATACAATCATATTTATAGATGATTCAAAAAATTATGGAATGTTCACTGGAAGTCGTATTCGAGTAATGTGTCATAGAATGTATAGGCTATGATTCTGATGTTCTTGGCTTCTGCATTTTGAGCTCTGAGAATTTCATCCTTGCTCACATCAGTGTTCACAATTGTTGAGTCATTATTAGCCTTTCTACCATTTCTATATTCAACCAGATTATATTTATACATTAGAGAGTTCTATATACTATTATAACCATCACCAATCACATCATTCGAACATTCATCCATAGAGAACTATTCGAGAGAACTGTATACATAAGCGTATTTAGATAACCATTCAAACATGTTACTGAAGGCTGGAGCTAAACCTCTATCATACTATTGGTGCATATTAGTACTTCTAATGATCTCATTACGTATAGACTATAAGTCTTGAACATCACTTGAGAACAATCTCTGATCATCACCTCCACGTTGTATATTGAAGTTACCGAAGAACACAAAGTCTTGACTGAAGTTTCTAGCTGTTAGTTCAACTGTTATACCAGCTGTACCAACTTACTATTCAACTAACAATTGATTGTTTCTATAGTCAACCATACTCTTACTTGTCATGCCTGTGAATCTCTGATGTAAATAAGTAGAGTCAGCGTCATCAGCATCCTTACGTTCTAGACAGAGTGCTGATCTAGCTATACTTGCATGACGTGAGCTTGTCTCGTTTACAAGAACTTATCCAGTAGTCATAGTAACAATTGGTCTTGACTCCATGCCGATATTGTTCTGTACAAGTACGTGTGATCCTTTCTCCTTCATATTTGTTTATACAGTTTGAGAAGACTTCGTAACAACTGATAGATCAATAGCACCAATACCAGTATATTCAAGATCAAACACTTCTGAGCTTCCGAAACATTTAGCTAATGGTTTACTCTATGTCTTGATAGTTATATATAGACTCTATCTCTTAATTGCATTTGTATAGAAGTTATTAGAGTAGTTGAAAACTTGATTAAGCATATTTAGTGGAACGAAGAAGTCTTTTCTAAATAACCACTTAAGAGCAGATGCACCTGACCCTTCTATTTATTGGTTTTTCATAGCACTTGTCCAACCTGTTAACGTGCTTATATCAACAAACTTCTTACCAACTTCATCATATGGTAATACATACTCATCAAATAGCAGAGTATCACCTTCAAACCATGTTTAGCTCATAGTCTCTTAATAGTCCTTAGGTAAGAACATTTGATAGAAAGCAGTCTTTCTAAATAGCTCAGTTGTTCTAAGCTCTCCATTATAATTAACAACACTCTCAGCGAATGGGAAGGCTGAGTTCATAGCTGTGGTACATTTAGCAACTGGAGGAGCAAGTGTATATGATGCTCCACCTGTCTTTACAACTGCTTTCTGGTAGTATATAAATCCGTTTTTAGCATAGTATCTACCAATTGTATCAGCAGTCATATTGATACCAAACTGCATAGTATATTTAATACCACTGTTAGTTGTTGATAATACAGAGTTCTATAAACATTAGACCTCCCATTAAATTTCATTTGAGCTACCATCTCTAATTAAGTTCTTAGCTGGGAAGTCAACAGTGTTACTTCCAGACTTATTTACGTGGACAACTTTAATAGACACACCATCGTGTGAAGTAGATACATACACATCATTTGATAAATTCTCAACCGCGGTGACCTTGGCTGGAACTATATTGAGGTTGTTGTTAGATATTTATGATATATATAAAAAAAGTTCATCGATGATCACTTCATAAGGAATACAGGCAAATAATACTGTGGATAGTCCATACCAAATAGGAATTGATCTTCAACAGGGGTTATCATAGACTTATCATATGCCTTTAGTTATGATGGTTTTATAGAGTATGTAGTAGTAGACTTTGTATGATCCTTTATAAATGTATTTGTACTACTAGGTTTAATACGGTATATAATATCATCAGCATGTTCTAACACGTCATATATCTTCACACTTTAGCCTTTATTATTAACAGCGCTCAATATCTTATCGAATGTATAGAAGTTGGTGTTCTCAAGTTCATAGCTAAAATACTCTTTCGATATATTATTTGCAAACTTCATTTGATAACACTTTCTATGATAAGCTGGAATACCCCAAGGATAACCTCTCTATAGCTTAAATGTTTGTACATACTGATCAAAGTCAAATGGCTCAGGCACCACTTAGAAGAAGCTCCCTATCTTGTTTATAATTCTATAAGTCCCTCTACTCCACTTACGTTCACGTTTCTTATCAAACTTGGAATTCTCCTTCAACAACAACACATGAACAATGTCTCCTAACTAGAACTCATAAATACCATTGAGCTCATCATTCTAAGATTGTTTAACAGCATTTATATCATCGACCTCTTCTCTGGTAATCTTGACTGGGACCTTAGAATACAATTTAATAGACTTCTCAAAGTTATGGAACTTCATAAGGTTATCGAGAATAGTTTATAATTGATCTTAATTGATGTATACTTGTCCACTGTCATGTTGCTCATCAGACAACTCCGATAAGTCTTGGATACCCTTTTATATTCTGCCTCTAATATATCTACACATAGCATTTATAGGCGCAAGCTACAAATCATCAAATAATACAACTCTATGAGTCACATTAAACCTTGTTAAATAGTCTTCGAATACACCTTTATATTCTCCCCCATAATCAGTAGTAAGAGTATCTATATCAGCTTCTAAATCGTTATCAACTAAATACCTTTAGAGTTCCTTAAAATGTTCTACAGTCCATATTGGAGTTTTATATGTTATAAGCTTCAAGTGCAACAAATGAGTAGCTGGACTATAGAATATGCTCACGAAACACTTTTAGAGTTTCTCTTTCATATATTTAGAGTCTCGTAGTTCAAGCAAGTCTCCTTACCAAGAATCATACTGGTTAACGAATACAAGTTCTTGATTGGTCATTATATGTTCTTGAAAAAATGCAGGCTCATTGAACTTACTATAAGCTCTTGTTCCATAAGTCAAAAAGTACATTCAATTCATTTTCACTGAATGTATAACTATTTATTAAACATTCATAGTACTTATTTATAAAACCTATTTAATACTTTTACTAAGTCGCTTTGTCTGAATTGTTATATATATCATATTGTTATAACTATTGTATCATCGATTTAAAAGGCTATTTATAATTCGGTTGCATATATATTGATTTAAAAAGACTATATGGCTCCGCATACGGCTCCTACGTCGCCTAGCTCCGCCACACTTTCAAATAGCCTTACAAGTCGCCTTTCAAGTTGTCTTCGAAGGGGTTGCAGCCGAACGAGCCGAGCGAGCCGTGCGAGTCGAAGGTGATGTGAGGCGATATATATACAAAAATGCACGGGCTCAGAAGGCAGTACAACTGTTAAACAGTCCACAACCATTTGCTATTGAGAACATATCCTCAAATATATTTAGCAACTGCTTTTTGTTGCCCTTGAATATTTGTTCTATGAGTTATAGTATAAGCACTTTCTCATTCGTTGTTAGAGTGTTGTTGAAGAACTTTTGGATTTATTCAAATACAGTTTGTTGTCTATACTCTCCTAGTTTGGTGCCTTACTGTGGTGTCCGAGCCAACTTTGATTTTAACAAATGTTTATGTAATAATTGCGCTTGAAAATTAAATCACTGTATTTATGCTAATTATAACATATTCAATTAATTCTGTGGTTCATTTCTTTTTCACTTCATCCTTCAAATGACGAAGCACACACGAAGCCGACGGATCACAATACAAGAGCGTCGCATAATGATGAGAATGTGAGAAACAGAATCACAAACTGTTGCAACCAAGAAATACATTGCTTGTTGCCTTCAATGTAGTCTCCAAACTGTTTATTCCATTTTTAAGCACTTTGAAGTTACAGGCAAGCTAGAAGCTTCTCATGCCGATAATAGTGTCAGAAAATTTGACTAAGCTGAGATTTTCGCGTTGTTAAATATCGCCAGAGCCATAGATTCGAAACTCGACGAATCATAGCTGTAAAATACTAAGCCCTTCGTGGAATTTCCATGTCTCTAACAACGGTATCTCGTCTCCTGGCCAAATTCAGTTTAAGCTTCTATGTTACTAAGATAAAGCCAAAACTTACCGAAAAGCATAAATTGGAAAGTTTGAACTTTGCTCGAATGAACCTGAAACAACCAATTGAATATTGGAGAACTTTTTAGTATACCGATGAGTATCGCTCAAAATGCTATGCAAATCGAGCGAGTAGAGTGCTCAGAACACCTAAAGACGAGTGGAATCCGAAGTATTTTCTCGAAGTGCAAAATATGGACTGTTTTCGTGCATGATCTATAGTACGATTAGCTATAGATATAAGGGTCCATTATGGTTTATGCCGTGCGGTACGACCATGAATTCAATTGTCAATTCTTAAGTTCTCAGACAAGTTACACTTCCATCACTTAATAGCATAACTTGAAGTTGCAACAAGATAACGCCCCGACACATTTTAGCAAGTATATGAAAAACTTTTATACTGCTAACAACATTGAGCTCTATCGCTTTCCAGTAATGAGTCCAGACTTAAATCCACTTTGTCACTGCTGGAATCCACTGAAGTCAAACATTTCCCCTGAAGAATGTACCACATATGACTTATTAAATGAAGAAGTAAAGAGGGCGTTGGAGTAAATCTCGTTAGATATCATCAATCATTTGATTGACTCTATGCCCAAAAGGTTAGAAGAAGTAATAAAATAGAAAGGAGACGCTACTAAACATTGAGTTAATATATAGTTAAAATTAATACAAAAAATAGTTTTGAAATAGTTAGTATTTTTTGAAATCAAAGTTGGCTTGGCGACCACAGTAGATGGTATACTCTGCGACGGCCATTAGTTATAGGATCAATAGGTCTATGATTTGATAAGAGTCTTGGTTAAGTGCTTTTATGTTTGTAATTACTTGTTCACAACGTTCATTAAAGTCGTTGAGCTACTTCTGAGTTGCAACAGTCTATTTAAGAGTCTCTGACTTGATGTTGTCTATAAAGCCTATTGCAGTGGCCTATACAGATTTGGTCTCTGTTGTTGGAAGGGTTGGTGGACTAACTGCTGCGGCAACTGTCTTGGCTACTTATACAACTGCTTGTAAAGGTTATATGGTCGAATACATATTTATGAATGTACTAAAAAATTCGTACGGTCATTTAAGTCGCTTATCAAACTTGAACCATATAGAGGTCATAGGTTATGATTGGACATATAGGAAATTGAATCTATAAGCGTCCTTCTTGTTCATATCAGTCTCATAATATCCAGTGTGTTGATTATATAGTTCTATAAATGATTTAACATCGAAGTCAACTGAGTCAAGTGCTTGAATGGCTCCATAAATATCCTTGAGCTTCTCAATTGGTATACCCCTAAATAATAGGAATGAGTTCATTATGGTTTTATAGCCTATCTATAAGGCTCCAGGAGAGTGAATAGATACGCCTGTATAAAATAGACTCAGATGTCTTCGTTTAGCTAGACTCTAATATAAAGTGTTTCCAACATCTCTAAATAATTTTGAGCCTGTCTAATCATCTATGATCAAAAGGATTTTAGGACGTCTAATCATATAACCATCAAACTCCTTTACAATAGACTATTGAATTGGATTGGCTTGTTATAGCCCATATGTAAATCTAGAACCGAAGCTTGAGACTTTATTAGATGTAATATCTCTTAGTACTGTTAATACTTATTGGTCAGTCTCTTTGAACTTTAGTTCTGGGTACTCTTACTTAAACTGTTCTAGTTAGTCTAAACACAGTAGTATAAGTTTATATTGAGGATGATTCTATAAGACTTGTTTAATGTTCAGTTGATTGAGAGTTCCTTTATGTCCTTCATATTTCTCTTAGTATATGTCCTTTGATATTTGTCTCAAGAACTTCTATGCATTAAGCGTCTCATAGAATCTAAAATTCATCTAGGTAATCGAATCAATTATGCTTAGGACATTATCATCAGTTGCTTCGATCAGAATCTTCTAGTCCTTATGTGCAAGTGTATTATCAGTGGCCGTTGATGGACTCATGAATATATAATGAGTAACAAGTCCATTACATAGAGTTGGTTTATCTAGATCATATGTGGTTGACTTGCTCCATTATACAATTGTATCAGCTACATTCTATAGTTGAGTTGTCTTACCACATCCAGGAGCACCGAAAAAGCCTATAAAGCTAAACGAGTCAAGAGGCAGCTTACAGTTCTTTAGAGGTTCAATTGAATCAGAACTCAGGTTGTTCATTGTAAGTAGTCCAAAAAATAAATTTTAGGCGATCACTGAGACTAGAAGAGTAATGATGAACTCTGATCTAAGTCTTGTTCTGATAGGTTGTATAAACCATTTTAGAGTTTATATATAGTAATGGTTGTTGTTTTACCTAAAGTAGTCTTGAGTACATATGATGGTTGATTATTTACCCATGCTCTTACTATTTTCAAATACTTATCATTCATCCATTTATATATATCAAATGTCTCAGTATCGATGAAGAAGTTATCGAATGTGTTTCTACCATAAGTCTTGAACGGAACACATTTATCAGACAGCTTAGTGAAGTATTATGCGGTATGACCTTTATATGAACTTCTATTCATTTAATTCTAACTACGAGTGAAATACCTCAAATTGGATACTTAGTTGTTGTATCTACATCTATCAATATGATCAACCTCACAGTCTTCTGGACATTCTCCTAGAAAGGCTTAAGCTACTAAACGATGAATATATATAGTAACTCTATCGATATATATAGTAATAACCTTGATTCATACTAATTGATGGTCTCTTCGTGAGGTCTTCACTATATACTAAACGTCCAAGGCTTGATATGAATAAGTCTGGATGACCAACTACATACTTGAACTGTTCATCTGGCTTACGATCGTTGAGTGCTTCTATAAATGAATATGCTCTTGACTGATCAAATACTGGTTTATACTCTATAACTTCCTCTCTTATATACATACTATCTAATGAGTCTAATGAGCTTGTTGAGGCTTCTACATATGAGATGTTGTGTGTTGTTTACATTACTCTATTGCCAAAAAAGTCAATTTCATCGTACGGATTTAATGTATTCAATAAGGATATCTAAAGGAGTTTGAGTGGGTTTCATTATGATAGTTCAAAAAATCATTTTCAGAGTGTACTCCTTTTATATAGTCCTTATATGTCTTTTAGAATTTATTTAAATATAGGAAGGTCATCTAGATTACCAACGTTGATATTGTTGATATCATCCTATATAGTCTTCAACTGTTCCTCTATATCTGTTTTGAACTCTGTTATTTGTGTTTATAGTTCTTCTATTTATGTGTATATATCCTTAGTAGTTGTATCAAGAGCTTTAGTAGCTGTGTCAAGAGCTTATAACGAAGGAGTTACAGTCTTGTTATTAAATTCGATAAGTAGATTTGTATTGTTGATGTTTGTTGCTAAATTTGACTCTATGTTTCCAACTTTCATATCAGTCGTAACAAGTTTGCCATTAACAGTATTAGCAGTACCATTTGCGGTTTGTGCTATCGTTCTAATATCGTTTTCAGTTGCAACCCTGTTCTGATTATCTGTGATCTACTTGTTGATTTAGGCGCCTAGGCTACAATCTACTAGTATGAAGTATAGTTTCTAACTAACTTAAGGGAATGTGTCCAGAGTTGGATTATAATCAGTCTATGACATTTATAGTTGATACAAAAAATAAATTCCAAGTTATCTCAAAAGTCCATTCCATCAAAGTCATCAACAGTTAGCATTTTAGACTTCATTGTGGTGTTCTTAGGTCTAGCATCAGATATTTATTTGAGTCTAAGTTTATCAACAATCTCAGGCTATACAACTAATGGACAAGTGATTGGGAAGTACTAAACTGTTTCTCCAATAGCATTGGTAACCTCTTCGAGTTTGTTATCTATTATGAAATATTGGAACTATCCTTTATCAGCCTTTGGAGCAAGTTTGTTAGCAAATGTTTGTGGCATATCTTCTGGACACTTATAAGCAAACACTGGCTTGTTATCCTTGAAGAATATTATACGAAGTATACTAATGTTGTATCCGAACTAAGTCTTGAAGACTACTGTTGAGTCTACGTAGATGTGTACATAATCGAAGTCCTCTTAATAAAGATTCATAACCTTCACACGATTGAGGAATCTGTCTTGTTATTTAACTGGTTCGATTGGTTCTTACTTGCTGTTATTCTTGATTAAATCATTAAGGGCAAACTTGTTCTTGTATTGTTTGTTATTCATTTGGTTACTCTATACTAAAAAAGTCAAAAATTGTATAAGGATTCACTACTTCTTCTCGTTATCCTTTAGAGGAAACTATAACTGTCGTATGAATGATCCTTTAGTAAACACTTGATATCCTTTATATTCAAATATAGGTTTGGTTGCACAGAGATCAAACTTGATAGGCTTTGCAATATATAAATACTAATAAAGTTTAATAAAGTCTCCTTAGAAGTTTTCATCTGCTTACACACTTATAGCTCCATCAGATACACCTTTCATACGCACATGATAATCATATATATGTTTAGAAGCATCTATAACAAGTCTAGCACAATAGACCTTCTTGGATATGTATACTGCTTGATCAGCATATTAGACCTTACCAAGCTTACTTTAGAAGTCACTGTGGAACTAGCCCATAGAAGAGCCTACTAGCTTTCTGTTATATTTAGTTTAATAAATAGTTTCAAGTATATCTAATGATGCTTTATCAATCTACATCGAATCTGTGTCCTGATAATAAATGTCTAGGTTGTTGTCTTCAGCTGTGCACATAACTTGGTTCATTATACGTTTAGATACACTCAGTACAAGAACACCTCCAAATGTAAATGTTGATTGGTCTGAGATTTCTTATTTAAGTGTTACAACATACTTGCCTCCAGTTTATTCAACGTTGTCTATATTAGATGATTGTTTGAGTACTAGTTTATAGAATTCAAGTTTGTCGAGTACAAGAGTTTTGGAAGGATGTATCTTCTCAATCATCTTACCATAAGCACTATTGAGCATGAGCTTGTATATAATTTATGCTGGGTTCTCTTGCTTCTTGAGCTCTACGCGTTTATTGAACATTTATTGAACAACATCTCTAATTGTATAATTACGTTATTAGAAATATACTCCAGATACAATTTGATATTCGATATGTTAGAACTCTACAAGGTCTTAGAGAGACACTTGGTCATAGAAGTATGAGATGGACTCGTCGAAGTTATTTGAGAACTATCTAACACCATCATCATCAATTGTGCTTACTAATGGGAACTGTCTAGGAATGAATTGTTGACCTCGTTTGAGCTTGACTTCTAAATATAACGTCTTCTGGTCTGGACTGTCTTGTTCAAGAGTTATGCTGAATAGATTAGATGGGTTGTTATAGAAGGCTATTTGATCGGTGTTTAATGAACTCGCTGGACCTGTTGGATAGTACATGACTCTCATCGCTGAAGGATATAGAGAGACAGCATCGAAGTCTACTATTTATGTATTTGACTCAGTCTTTAGTACACGACGATTTGATTAAGTCATACAACGACCACCTATAACAAACTATTAGAGGAAGTGTCTAAGAAGTCCAGAGACCTTATAACATCCATTAAAGCAACCTAGTTTATATTATACATCCATAGCTAATGATGATATAGTTAAATAGTTATACAAGTCTAATTATATATTCAATGGTTCATATTGTTATCTAAGGTTGTTTCTAAATATCATAACAGCCTTAGCTAGAATTTTGACGTCTTGTTCACAATAGAACTTACAGTACTAGTGCATATCAAATGTGTTGTCATCTAATAAGGCCTCAGCTCTATTAATGGCTTTTGTAAAGTCTTCTCTAGTTGTACCAGTTGGTAAATATTTAAGAGCATCGTTGATATCACCTAAGTTCTTGAGGTATCTGAGTTTAGTGTAGTAATCATATGGGAACAACTCTTTATAATATTTCTATTGGTCTTCTATACTAAAGAACATAGAAGGCAATTTAGATATAGATGCATCTGGACTGAACAATCTATATGAATCTCTAAATACAATTGAATAGCCTTTGCGATATATAGTGAAAGCAAGTTGTTTGGTGCCTTATTGGATAACATCGGATATCGCATATTTAGTTGACAATATGAACTTACAATCGTAAGATAGGTTATGGAAATATATTAGCACAGACTGCTTTGGAGTGGAAGAGTCATATGAGCCATGATGTTTGTCGAGGTATCTAATTAAATAATGGATCGATCGAGCTGTTGTAACGTTCTCACCGTCTTCAGTATAACATAACATAAATGGCTCATGAGCTGTACTTACACGTTATATTTCATTGGTTGTCTCATCTATATGGTCTTCACCTGTAAAGGTTTCGAAGTCAGCGAATAAGACTCTATCAAAGCTTACATCCTTTCTGGGAACATAATTGAACTCCTTTTGATATTAACTGATATCATTAAACGAGCCACCAATTAATTATTTAGATACTTGCTTATAATTATGTATGTTCATATCATCTATAGGCTCTAACAACTTCTATCTAATCATAAGTGTTAATATCTCTCCCATATATGTTGTAGCAGGTTGACCATTTACTTTATCACGTGTTACGAAACAGTTTGTAGACTCTCTAAATAGTTTGATATTGGTGTTCCTAATAAATCTTGGATCATCCTTGTACTAATTATAATGGTTGATCCACCAGGCTGATATTTGTACCTGTTCATTTAGGAAGTAATGGTTCTCAATAAGACCTAAACGAAGTTTCGGAGGAAGGTCAAGTCCAACACAGTCTTCTGGAGTTACTTAAACAGTTGTCGAGTTTATGTTTCGATCAGCTCTTTAAACAACATTATAATCATTCACAATTATACAACCAAGGCCTTTTATCTTCCTTAAATTTAGTACTGCTAGATATTTAAGGTCTTAACTAATTTGGAGTTCTATATTGTTGACCTCTTCTTTGGTGTATACTCCAGAAATTCTTAAACAGTGTATAAAGCATTAGACTTCTGATAGCTTGTTATGTTCATCGATAGTATTGCCTATTTAATATTTAGATAGATCAAGAGGGGTAGTATTTATATAGTTCAGATAAGCACCCTTTCTACGTTTACGTTACATATCACCTGCAACTGTGTCTTTGAGTTCTTGGAGTGGTATGATTTAGACTGATATGGCTTGAGCCATTGAGAGACTACATTGTTAATCGCTGCCGACTTATATATCTTCTGTTATCAGGTTACCATACTTCTTAACAAAGTCGTTGAAGTCTCTGATGGTTGACGAACGTATCTCAAAGTTCTTAGTCTTGAAGTCTACTTCACCTTCCTTACTAATAGTTCTGTATGTTACAATTAAACGCCCCTTTATATATTATTTAAGTATTAATGGACAATACATTCTAAAGAAGGCCACTTGATTAGCATTTTCATATGTATGTACTTGATCAATAACCATTTGGACTTGTTCAGGAGTTAGAGTTCTTAGTTCATCATATAAATCCTTTTGTGTGGCCTATATTTAATTATACTTGTCCTCGTCCTCTATAAAGTTGTTGCCTTCATACTTGAGCCTCTAAAGTCTTCTCATCTCCTTCTATCTCTTGGTCAATTTGGACTTCATAGTGGTTTTCGATAAGGCCTAAGTCTTGAGGTCTTTAATAGGGATGTTCTTGGGCTTTATGTTATTAAATGGGTTAAATGGTTGATTGAGCTTCTATATACGAGACTCTATCTCATCCATCTCATTACCAAGTTTGGTGAGAGCCTTTCTATCCTTGGCTATAAGTGCTTGATCATACTTGATCTATAGCTCAGCTAATTTAGATTCCAGTTCAGTTTACATTATTACTTAGGGTACAAAAAAGAAGGAGTCATCGAATAAATAGTTTGTTGATATATCTAATAAAGTCTTATAAGTCAAAGTCCGTGTGAGATGGACCAGTGTTCTCATATTCGTATAAACTGATCTCAGGATTATCTATATTATTATATATATGACGCTTATAAAAGCTATCTGTACAATCAAACTCAGTTAATGGAATTGCATTTTCAAACATAAGTGGTTGGAGTAGACTGTATTCATAATTCAACATCTTATGTAGTTATTAGTGTTTAATAAATGGTGAATAACATGAAATCCAATCACAGTTCTATTTAAAGTAATCGAGCTCTTCTTTAGATATAGTTATCAATATCAAATTATCAAGTTGGTTATCAAACTCATTGCTGTTTATATGATGTACTATTTAACCTGATGAAGTAGGTCTTAGCGTATATTGATGAATCGAATTTCTACAACCTCCAAAAGTCAAATGAATATCACTGTAGTTCTGAGTAATTATAACTGGGTTCGCCTTTTAATCTCCAACGTGACATATTGGTACAAGGAAACAGAAGAGAAGACCAGATGTTATTTAGAAGGAGTCTTCATAGTTCACTAATATTTACAAGGACTTATATATAACAAGTGGTATAATATCCTTAGCTGCTTTATAAAGATCAACATCGACTACTTCCTTGTTCTCCTTGCTTGTAATGAACACACATCGTTGAAGGACATTTATATACATTTACATTATACTCTCTACAAGTTCATTTGAATGTACAAACTCAGTCTCGTTCATTTATGGTATGATATTTAATAGATGTTATAGAGATGTTATAGATAAATACTGAGTTAGTTCGTTGTACGTTTATATAGATAGGTTCTATGAATATTATTAGATACTCTCTAGGAATTTAGTTTACATATTGCTAATGGTATAAAAAACTTCACGGGCTGGATATATGAAGGCTCTAATATAAATACTTGTGGTTCTTCATCTTTGTATATTTATATGATCTTCAGTTGTTGTGGTATCTAGAAAGTTTGTAACTTCATTGATTATGTATGACTCTAAAAAGTTCTATATTGATTAGCGGAGTGGTAATCAATTGATAAATATAAATATATAAATATATATAAATATAGTTTTGGACTGTTTGTAAAACCTACTCAAATCTACTTTAGAGTTTGTTACGAATAATACCGAGAGTTTATTATTGGACGTTAATTAACGGTCCTAATTATATACTTACTCAAATCTAACTCTATCTGTGGGTGACTGTCTGCCTTGGAAGGCGATGCCGGTGCACATCTCATACGACTAAGAGAGTTACTAACCTATATATGCTTGACATGCTTGTACTTAACCAGACACCCACCGCAGTGCCCTTATATTAAGTCCTAACATAGCGAGGTTAGAGTTCTTTTAGACGCGATCAATCTTTTATGAATTTTAATGTCTTGGGGATTGAACCTGGGACCTTCGCCGCGTGCGCGAGAGTTCTTCCATCTCGGCCGTTTGGCATCATTATATAGTATAACAAACAAACGTGAGTACAAAAATCAATTAAAGTTACCGAGCTAAAGCTGTTTGAGTGAGATAGGAGTCATATCGATATTCGAATATGTATTTAGATGTGCTCTAAAGTATTTATAGTTATAGCCTTCTCTAGGTTATATGAGTGTGATTTGAATACCTCGTTAATATAATTATAAGGATGTAGGATCGATCCAGAGATCACTGAATGTGTGGTTACCATACTTCTTGAGTTGTACACATTTATCTATAACTGACTAGTCAACCTTGATACGTTCTTCTAATTAATATCTATAAACAGGTATCTCATTAGACTTCTATATTATCTCTTATGTGATAGTGAATGGAGCAGTAAATGGTTCATCATCAATAATAGTTATAGGCTTTAGATGTTGTCTCTTGGACTTGACTTCTTCTATATAATGATTGATACGTTCGTGACGTCTTGTGAGTTATTTGGAATGGTGAATCTCCTTAAGTGATGGCATGTTTATGATATGATAAAAAAGTGTAAACAGAGCTCTTGATATATATACACTCTCATACTCGCTCACATCAGCCTCGTCACTCCGTTCCTCATCCTCGGTCGCTCACCCAATCCTTCTCAATCACCTTTAAAGAAGCCTTCCGAGTTGCCTTTGAAGTCGCCGACGAAGTTGCCTTCTGAGTTGCCGACGAAGTTGCCGACTGATGAACGAAGTGAAGAAGGAGGCTTATGTGAGTTGTTTGTGTGATGAATAGGTTTAGCCCGCACATCCAGGAACATCTGTTCAAGTGTGTGATTCAGTGTGGTGCTCAGAGGGTTTGTGTGGGTCCTTAGCGCTGAGCGGCTGTCGCCTGGCTCCTCGCTCTCCAGTATATGAATACTAGTTGGATTTGATTTAGTAGTGTGAAAGGGTATGAGGGTTGGAGTGAAAAGTTTGATTGAGAGTGTGTTCCTGGATTGCGGGCTAAACCTATTCATCAGCTGCCTACTCAATAAATTATGCTTAAACATCTGATTAGTTTTACAAGCATTTATTAATAATCAATTTAAAATATTTCTGTTTGCTTTATTGTTTACGCATATTTCTTAATTTGGTAATTACTTAATACAATGATTTTAGATATTTTGCGATTCTATGTTACAAGTTGGTAGGTTTTTATTGTTCTCTTACATTGAATTAATCAAAATTATGGTGTTTTTCGATTTTCTTAATGTCAACAATATAATTGTAAAATGCATTAACTTTGACTAATTATTTAAGATCAATAAGTGGTTAAACATATACGATTGAATTCCATTCAATGCATAATTCTTGTAGTTTACTGAGTGGTCGTAAAGCATCTATATTTATCAGACTTTTGCAGTCACTCAGCCACAATACTTTTAACTGAGTTAGGAATTGAATTGGTGTAATTTCGATATTTTCATTAGAATCTAGATATACGTATTCAAGGTTTACAAGTTGTCCAATTGCATCTATCTTTACCAAACAGCACGAACATAGCCATAGTTTGCTTAGTTTTTTGTGGTTAGAAATTGTTGTTATATTTATGTCTTTATTATTATCAAGCGATAGTTCTGTCAAATTTGTAAGCGGTTTAAAGACATCTATATTACTTATTCCACATGAATTCAGGCTGAGTTTGCAAATGTTTACCAGCTATGAAAGCGGGCTAAGATCAGTTTTCCAGCATTCAAGCTTTAACTCTTTTAATTTTGTGTACTAAAGCATTTGCTGAACTAATGTTGCATCTTAATCTTCATTGTAATTTTAAAATTCCAAGATCTCGAGGTTATTTAGTTGAAAATCCTTCAAATTCTGGAAGTTACAGAAACAAATTTGAAGTTCTTTAATGTGTTCGTTTTTAAGCTTTGGAATTATATTTTTGCAATACTGAAGTTCAAGTCGTTTAACTTTCAAGTCGTTCAAGAACTCCAAACTATTAAGTTTTTGATTGTCATAAAAAGTTAGAGTCCCGTTTGTTTGTTCAGAAATAATATTTTCATTATTTGAAATTATTTGGTTTAATTTTAACTCTGGTTTGTTGTTTTGTGAATCTAAAGTTGTAGATCTCATTTTAGGAAGTAGAAAATTAAAGTATTTAAAAGTTAAAATAATAACTTTAATACACATATTTCATATTAAAGTATACATATTGTGTATTTAACAATATTTAGAATTATTTAATAATAATAATAATATTTAAAGTATAAAAATGATATAAAATAAATAATTAGCTTATTAATTAATATAATCCAAAACTTATAATAACACTCCACAATAAATGGATTTGACAGAGTCTTAAGATTCCTCGATAGATAATTTAGACTCTGATTATAACTCCCAATAAAATGTGTATGATTCATCTGATCTTTTACCAGATGAACTTAGAAACTAAATATAATATAATAAACTGATTGTTGAAATCAATTAAATGAAAGACATTGAGTTTTTAAATAACTTCGATATTGAGGAACTCGATATTTATTACTGCAAAAAATTATTCCAAAGTTAAATAACTAAAAAATTAAGAAACTTATATTACATCACTGTTAAATCAAATGTTTAAATGAGCTTTAATTACCTAATCTCGAAGCACTTTGTATTAGTGATGAGTTAGAATATGAAAATGGAAATAGTTTTCTTCAAAGTTTATCATAATTTAAAAAACTTAAAGAATTCATCATATCAGGTTACAGAGATCTAGATTTACAACTGATTCCAGATTTATAACTAACTAAATTAGGGATTAGTGGCAATGTTAGCAATATAGAATAGTTAACCTAGTTTTCTTAAGTAACTGACTTAGTTTTAATGGATAATCAAGATATAGATTTACAACCACTTTCAAAAATGATTCAGCTCACTAAATTAAATTTATAAAACTGTTCTTTGAAAAATGTTGAACCTTTAAAGTATTTGGTCAAATTAACAGAATTATATCTTACTGGAAATGAAAATATATAGATTTTTCCTCTATAGTACTTAAAATAGCTTTAAATATTAGATTTAGAAGGCTGTGATCTGATTGACTTAACTTATTTAAAACCTCTTACCAATTTAATAGAATTGAATATATTTTAGAATAGGATTATATATTTATAACCACTGGCAAATCTAACAAAGATTATGAATCTTTAGGCTGATATCAACAAAATTATAGATACATCTGTATTCTTCAATATAGAAATACCAGACTTAAGTTCTTAAATGCAATATTAATTTTAAATTAATTTTTAAGAATAACCAAATATACAAGAAATAGCATTTGCCAACTAACTGAGAGATATAAATACTTAAATTGATTCACTTAGTAATATTAGAGTATTACACTCTAAATTGAAATATATAATTACTTTAGAACATAAGAAAGTTGACAAGTACGTTCAACAAATGTTTTAAAACTTATCTTAGTTCGTTAGTTAGGTGACATCTTTATTCTAATAAATAAGTCTATTTCAAGATACTTAGTGATTTTAATATTAGTTATTAATAAAAAATAGGCACATCGTTATATATTCTTTATATTTACTTCAGCATAAACTAATTAATCCACGTAATATTATTAATATTATTGAAGAATTATCTCTTCTGAGTGTAGCGAGGACTGAAAAAATAACATGACTCACCAACACATAATCCGATGAATACGGATAATGCAAATATAACAAATAAAAATAAAACACACATTAAATTATAATCAAAATAAATGAATGACAAAAAGAAAATATAAAATGACTCACTTAACTGTAACCTTATCATCAGTACTAAGGCTCAATTCAATCATTCCATCTTCATCTCATAAATCATGACAATCCACAAATCCAAACTTAGTTACACATAACGTTACCATAAACTAATCTCAACATCATACCTCATCTTCTAGGATTGTCACTCTGAATAGCCTCCTCAGACAACCTAAGTTAGTTCGGCACTTGAACTAACATTGTTGACCTCGGAAGTATCTTTGTAAAAAGAAAATATATAATACTGAAATATGAATTAAAATGAATTTGCTATTAAAAAGAGCAATATAATCTTATCCAAAAACAAAAGTCTCAAAATATTTTAAAGTAATTTCAAAATATTAAAAATACAATAAGATAAAGAAAAATCTGATTTAAATGTACAATTAATGTAAAAACATACTTTCTACAAAAAAGATCTTAAATGTCTTTTAACTGCATGACGGTATTTATATGTTTTCGGCAGACAACTATTTGTGTTGAAGCGAAATAATAATGCAGATAGCTTACATTTTGCAATTATAAGGACATGAAATGTATATCAAAATTACCACTTCAAACATGAACTGTATGAATGTTTAAATCAAAATAATGACTAAAAATTTTATTTACGCTGAAAGTGTATCTCATTTTCTTTAGTATTCATTTTTATTTATGACTATTTTGTCAATAAATTATAAATATGTTCATTTAGTGATAACATTTCTGTTTAATTGCTCATCTGAAGTGGTAATTTTGATATCCATTTCATGTCCTTATATTTGTAAAATATAATCATTGATGAATTAATTTCGCTCCGACACAAAATGTTACTTGCCAAAAACATAAAAATACCGTCATGCAGTTAAAACCATAGTAAAAAAATAATTAAACCGCTACACACATACGTAATATTATTAATATTATGTATATATGTTTACATTGCATACCATAAAATAAAGTAAAATAGTTACTTGATATTAAAATAGATGTTAAATAACACATAGTAAATACATTGAAGCTGTTACATAAATGAGGGAGCAGAATCACTTAGATTGGAAAAAAGATGAAAGCCATTTTAATTAACTGGAAATTCACTAACCACAAGAATTATTAAAATATATATTATTTTTACTTGGCTATGGTAAAATAACTAGTATATACTTATATATTGCGTTCAGATGTATTGTTGGATTGTTGCTGTTGAGTGAGTCATGTTATTATACACAGAAAAGAAGAGCGTGTTCTTCATCATAAATTATGATAATCTAAATAACAACATCTGATTCATTAATTCATAAGTTTTATAGAAATATAAGATAACCACTTCAAACGCAGAGCAGAAATTCAAACCTTGAAAGTGTAATGGATAAATATAGAATGAACAAAATACAGTAGCCAGCAAGTTTAGTTCAAGCTATTAATCAACGCGTATCACCAGTAAAATAGATTCCAACAATAGATGACATTCTTCAGGAAACTAAGTAAGATGAGTTTCATGGTGTAAGATTCAACACTGTGAAGCAAAATATTGTTTAATAGTCAAAAATACCACATTATTCGGATACTTAGCATTTTAAACCAATTCAGCCCAATTTGCACTACAAACCACAAGACGTTAGTCGCCCAGCTCCTACTCAGCCTATTTAACAGTAAACTGTACAAAATATTTAATCTTATGAATCACTTGCGTTGTCTTAAAAACCTGTAAATCCTCAGCCAACCTAAAATACCACTAAAAAGCAACATACTCCACCTTAAAACAATACCTAACTACCTTAGAAGCAGCAGCAAGTAAATTTAGCTCCGAAAAACGCTCCCTTTGAGCAAAAAATCGGTCAGCAAGCATTACCATCTCAGTAAATGCATCAAAACGATATGAACTCCATCTTAGAGCAGAGAAAGCAGCAAATTCTGCAGCAGGCCCGAATCCGAGAGCAAAAGCGTGCAATGTCCGTCTCAGCCGTTAACGAGCTCACCAAATCCCAGAATTAGATTTTGTATTAAAATAAGTTACAAAATCAATTGAACATTAATAACAATATCATTACAAATAATATCATTTCAAATAAGTAAGAATCAATATTAAACAATAAACAACTTTAAGCAAACTAATCAAAGCTGTAGAAAGTTGAGGTAACTTTCAAAGTGAAATAGTCGCCCGAGAAAGACGAAACTTTCGAGAGCTCCACCGACATTTTGCAGTCCTACAGGAACTTACAAGTGAGCGCCATTCCAAAGGAGAAGAAATTCAATATTTCAGAAAACAAAAAAGAAGATCCGTTTTAAAAAGCATTTTAAAAAACTGAACGTTTCAAAACGAATTAAATAAACTAAAACGAACTATTTGAAGCAGATTCACCAGAATAAGCTAAAAAGTAAATACACACGTTTTAAGAGAAACAAATAAAACTTGAACAACAAAACGAAGTGAAAAAATAATAGTCACCGACCAAAATGACTTACGTTTCATCTCTGAACTCGGATCTAGATTTTCTGGAGGAACGCGCGTTCTCCGCCCAACAGAAGAAGACAAAGAAGTCTGGAGCGGAAGAGCTGCTTGAGGAGGAGAACAAAATGCTCAAAAAGATAATAAAGGATAACAAACCGAAGGTAAACGTAATGAAGATAAAACAGCTCGAGATAAATGCGAACTAGCTGAAAAAGAAGATTCAAATGCTGGAGATGGAAATGGAGTGAAGTTTATTGCACTTGAACTAAAAATAATCTATTTTAATTAATGTTCCTGTATAGTAACTGATTTGTTTCCCATTTTGATCAATATTTATAAGTAATAATGTTCAAATATAGTATTTGAAGAATGATAAACTTTAATTTATATTTAGTCATACTTTCAAAGTAAATGCTACATATTTTAGTAATTTACAATTTAAATCAAATAACTTAAACTTTGTATTATAATTATTAGGTATAATTTTTATTATTAGGTAATAACAAACTTAAACCATCTTCATATTTCGCAGATTTATGATAAAATCATAATTGTTATTTTAAAATATAATTTTTCACATCACAAAATATGACGAGTACATTTATGGAAACGCTACAGTTGGACGAAACGTTAACTATCAGATATAAATAAGGCTATAATCACTGTGAGAATAATCTAAGCCAGTACCAAGACAGGTACTTCCCCATAATCTACATCTATGGAAATCATGAACAATTCAATCTTTGCCGAGCACATCAAATTTCTAGAATCATCTCAGTTAATCAGTGCTACATTGATTTGAGTCACGTTGACCTGGACCAGTCCAACGTGTCTCTGATAAACTGCAAGCTGGTGGGCCAAGCAACGTCTCACTTAGTTGTCAACTCTCTGATGATCCAGTCCTGCAACTTCAAGATATCCCAGCTCCAGCACGGGTAAATCAACAACATCCGGATAGAGAACTACAACCCGCACGACACTTTAGATCTAACTGGGGCCAAGCTTCTAACCAAGACGCACTTGGTAAATCTTCAACTTACCAAGCAGACGGTTGACCTCTCCAAACTTGAAGGCACCTGGGACTACATCTGTTTCAGAGACTGCACATTCAAGGGCCAGCTTAGAAAGGATGTGCTCGAGACCAAGTTGATGCACATTTATACGAACCCGAACATCGAGAGCGGCTTCAGCGAAAACCTGTTCCAGGAAGCTATTGTTCATCAGTTTAGATATCACAGCAGTGATGTTGCTACGCGCTCGTTTTCTAGTTTGTGAAGGCCAGTGATTAAATACAATTTATAAATGTATTTTTATAACAAACGTAGTATCAATACCTGTTTTTGTGTGCTTTATGAGTATTTGTGTGTGTGAAATAATGAACTTGAATATTAAACAGAATTGGGACACAATATAATTTCCGAATACAAATATAATGCTTAATTTAATTAAATTATAAATATGCGAAATGAATAATACTAATAATAAATAAAAATTAATTATATAAAAATTAAAGTATACTCATTGTTTTAACTTATAAAATTATTCCTAGAAGACGAGGTTTGAAATTGAGATTAGTTATGATTAGTTTGAGGTAACGTTATTGTAACTAAATTTGGATTTGTGGATTGTCATGATTTATGAGATGAAGATGGAATGATTGAATAGAGCCTTAGTACTGATGATAAGGCTACAGTTAAGTGAGTCATTTTATTATGTAATTTTTGTGTTATCAAATTTGTATCCATTTGTAATCATATTTTTATAAGATTCGTATAATAAGAATATCTCGACTATTAAACTAGTTCTACTAAAAATTATTTCCGTTTCACAGATGAGAAAGATACAATTAGATTTAAAGATAATAGCCGTTTTGGAAGCTAGTATCTGCATTTCATATCTAATTTTGTTAAATAAATTAAATTAGTTCGGAATTCCTGCTCCAATATAAACTTTCACAAAGTTAACAATTTTTTTTTGTTCCATGAAGCTATTGTTCACCAGTTTGTAAACCATAGCAGTGAAGGAAATAGTTAGGATAGTGATTGAAATTATAACATAATCTGAAATCTCAATATAGGTTTATTATTAAATTCTAACTTTAGTAAGGCGACGAACTTTAAATAGAAAAAATCAAATTATAAAATAATTATCAGATAGAGTTTGTATTCTCTGAAGCGGTATGTTATATTTACCATTAAATATTAAGTTAGACTATATATAGCGCTTTTATTTGGATAGAAAAAATACACTTTGTATACACTTTGAACTAATTTATAAAATATTATATTATATATATATATATCTCACTTCCTCGAGACGGCACAAACAGACTTCATTGAGACTTTCGAAAGCAAAACATAGGCTCTCGCACGCCAGTGTTTCCACTTTCAAAACGGGCTCAACTTAATTTCCAGAAACTGATTCTCGCGTCTCAGTTTCTCTTTGCTCGTTATTTCCTTCGGCTTATACATGCGCATTATACCGATACTTCGTCAGAAATACCGGACGACGTTATCAATCAATAACGGTCCGGTATTTATATTATATATATATATATATATATATAAGTATAAGTATAAGTTAGCGAATCAGGTAAAACTGGTTCGCTGACGACTCCGTGAGGGCCCTGTTGGGTCCTTACTGAGTGAGCATAAATGACGGGTTGAGCCCGTTTTGAAAGTGGAAACACTGGCGTGCGAGAGCCTATGTTTTGCTTTCAAAAATCTCAATGAAGTCTGTTTGTGCCGTCTCGAGGAAGTGATATATATATATAAGTTAAATACCTACCTTAGCTCCGCTAATTCAAGAGTGATCGACTTTATTCTTTGAAATACTATAACACAGACGATGCTAGTATTGATTATTTCCTTCTCATATAAATCCATTTTTTCACAAAAGTCAAGATAAATAATATCAGATGCCAAAATTATAGCGTTAAATAATAACATACTATGCAATTACTTTAGTAACATTATGTGTTTGTTTGAGTTTATAAACTGGTTTATCTATATAATCAAATATAGAATTTATTCAATTTATATGAAGTGGGAAATACTTAAAAGAATTTTATTATAATATTATGCATTATTTAACTTCAAACTAGTTAAAATATAATTTTAGTCTTATTATTTGTTTATTTGCCTCAGATATTTAGTTTTTGATTTTATGTTACAAAAGTCTATGATGAAATTGAAATATAATTTTACTATTGATTATTGTTGTTCGTATTGACCAAATTAATTTATTAGTAGATTGTAACAAATCAATATTATAATTTAATATCAAAATTGCCGATTTTCTAATCACAACAAAATATCAATAAAATGCAGTTCTTTAACAGCTTTTGAAGTTATAAAATAAGTCACTATTAATATGCTGCAATAGAGCTAACAGGTCTCAATACACTGCATTTACAATTATTCATTAATATTCAAAAAATGAATAGAACATACATTATCATTCGAGGTAGAAGTAACCGTAAAGTATATTTATATATGATAACGTAACTAAAATATTATTAAAATATATTTGCGTTTCTTATCTAGATAATCAAATTATTTTAAACACAACGAAATATATTATTTTGAAGAATTAATCCATTAAATAAATTTAATCAAGGTAGTGCCATAATAATAAATTTCGTAATCATTATGCTCTGCGTTATATTTTTACTTATAAATATGATATAGAATATGGTTGATGTGGAGGTAATATCTAAACTTGCTTAGCACATACAACCTCTCGTATTATCGAATACATCTATTTACATTTAATACAATATATAATTAACACAGAATACTAATTTAAGTATTAAGAGAAATGTGCTTCAAAATATGATTTCGAATAGCCCATGATAGATATTAAATATAATTTGTGTCAATGTATAGTTATCTTTCTTTTTCAATTTAAAATCAAATTCGAAGTTACCCGTAAGTTGCTGATAATGATTAGTAGCTCATATTACTAAATCGAAAAATGTAATAATTTATGCTATTTTAATAACTTGGACCGGAGATAACTTCCATAATTTATAACATTATATATGAAGTAGTCGTACTCAAACTAATCAAAATATAAAATGAAATCACTCTAAATGATGTAAGCCTCAGAAAGTAAAGCAAAAAGCAAATTTCTTGGAGTGAAAACATAAATGCTGAAATTAAAAACTTCAAACAAAATTTCACTTGTTACTAGATGTGTATTACAATTTTATACTAAATCAGTTCCAACTCTTCTAAAAGCATGACCGAGCATATTTCATAAACTTAGTATTATTAATTTTAAAATACAGATTTATACTGACAAAATTGATTATTAATTGTTATTTTAAAATATAATTTTTCACATCACAAAATATGACGAGTACATTTATGGAAACGCTACAGTTGGACGAAACGTTAACTATCAGATATAAATAAGGCTATAATCACTGTGAGAATAATCTAAGCCAGTACCAAGACAGGTACTTCCCCATAATCTACATCTATGGAAATCATGAACAATTCAATCTTTGCCGAGCACATCAAATTTCTAGAATCATCTCAGTTAATCAGTGCTACATTGATTTGAGTCACGTTGACCTGGACCAGTCCAACGTGTCTCTGATAAACTGCAAGCTGGTGGGCCAAGCAACGTCTCACTTAGTTGTCAACTCTCTGATGATCCAGTCCTGCAACTTCAAGATATCCCAGCTCCAGCACGGGTAAATCAACAACATCCGGATAGAGAACTACAACCCGCACGACACTTTAGATCTAACTGGGGCCAAGCTTCTAACCAAGACGCACTTGGTAAATCTTCAACTTACCAAGCAGACGGTTGACCTCTCCAAACTTGAAGGCACCTGGGACTACATCTGTTTCAGAGACTGCACATTCAAGGGCCAGCTTAGAAAGGATGTGCTCGAGACCAAGTTGATGCACATTTATACGAACCCGAACATCGAGAGCGGCTTCAGCGAAAACCTGTTCCAGGAAGCTATTGTTCATCAGTTTAGATATCACAGCAGTGATGTTGCTACGCGCTCGTTTTCTAGTTTGTGAAGGCCAGTGATTAAATACAATTTATAAATGTATTTTTATAACAAACGTAGTATCAATACCTGTTTTTGTGTGCTTTATGAGTATTTGTGTGTGTGAAATAATGAACTTGAATATTAAACAGAATTGGGACACAATATAATTTCCGAATACAAATATAATGCTTAATTTAATTAAATTATAAATATGCGAAATGAATAATACTAATAATAAATAAAAATTAATTATATAAAAATTAAAGTATACTCATTGTTTTAACTTATAAAATTATTCCTAGAAGACGAGGTTTGAAATTGAGATTAGTTATGATTAGTTTGAGGTAACGTTATTGTAACTAAATTTGGATTTGTGGATTGTCATGATTTATGAGATGAAGATGGAATGATTGAATAGAGCCTTAGTACTGATGATAAGGCTACAGTTAAGTGAGTCATTTTATTATGTAATTTTTGTGTTATCAAATTTGTATCCATTTGTAATCATATTTTTATAAGATTCGTATAATAAGAATATCTCGACTATTAAACTAGTTCTACTAAAAATTATTTCCGTTTCACAGATGAGAAAGATACAATTAGATTTAAAGATAATAGCCGTTTTGGAAGCTAGTATCTGCATTTCATATCTAATTTTGTTAAATAAATTAAATTAGTTCGGAATTCCTGCTCCAATATAAACTTTCACAAAGTTAACAATCAAGTGTTAATTATTGATAATTTCAACAGCTATCATCGTGAAAACAAAATGTACCGAATCAGATTTAATGCGTACATTTAATTTAAGTTCGTATTTAATGTTTTATTTTACTTCTCATTTTATGATCGTTTACGTTAAATAGTATTTACCAAATAGATAATAATATTATTGTTGACTTATCCTCAAAAGCTGGTTATCTTTATATATTTGTACAGAACTATTAAATATATATTATTGCTCAGTAATTTACACACTGAGTATTTGATTAAATACTCTACAAAATGAATGTATTATTTTAACATATCACCAATAATTACATATATGAATGTATTCCAGAATACTTATAAGTGAATGTGCCTGAGATGGGCTTTAATTTATTTTAAACTCTAAATGAATGTTATTTAGACAAAAATATAGTTTTGAATAGATAAATCAGACTAGATACATCAGTCAAAATTAACATTCATCATGGTTAACTACTCCAATTCTAGCAGATGGGTTTAAGATTTTAAGTGATTTTGTTAGAAATATTTTTTATCATTTATGTGAAGTGAATATATTCTAAGTTTAATTAGACTTTATCTAATAATTAAAATGAAACACTCCACATGTAATGGGTTTGACAGATTCTTAAGCTTCCTCAAAGAAAGCCTTGTAAGATATGTCTAGCCCATTGAAATTTCGCATTCAGTAATAACTGATTGACGATCTTAGGAACTAGGTAGAAGATAATAAATTATAGATATTCGACTACACTGAGTTGTAAAACATAGAGTTCTTAAATGATTTTGAAATAGAGGAACTCTCAATTTACGATTGCAAAAATATTATTCCAAAACTGGACAACTATAGAATTAAGAATCTTGAAGTATATCGATGTGGAATTAAATGTTTGAATGAATTTTAGTTGCCAAATCTTGAAGCCCTTTACCTGGAAGATCGCAATGACAGTAAAGATGGTTATAACATACTTAAAAGTCTTGGACAATTTAAGAAACTCAGAGAATTAATGTTACGTAGATACAGTGGTATTGATTTTAATCTGATTCTATATATTGGACTCACCTCGTTAGGCCTTGCTGCATGCAGCTTAACAAAAATTGATTTGATAACGCAGTTTAAAAAACTGACCACATTAACCTTATAATCCAATCCAAATATAGATATTCAGCCGCTTTCGCAATTGACTCAGCTAACTGATTTAAATCTATCTAATTGTAAACGGTAAAACGTTGACTCTTTAAAGTCTTTAACCAATCTGAGACATTTGGATTTATAATGCAATGAAACTTGAATATACAGCCTCTGCAGCACTTGAAATAACTAACAACGCTGAATTTACAATATTGCTATCTTATTGACCTGATTTATTTAAAACCCCTTGTAAAACTGAGTCACTTGAACGTCTCCAGAAACAACATCGTTTTCTTAGATACGCTTAAAGAGCTAAAATAAATCACATATTTGAACGCAAGTTTTAATAAAATTATTGACTGCTCGATTTTCAACCAAAACTTTGATTTAGCTCAATAAGAGAAACCGAGTAAAGAAGAAGTAGCGTTTGCGAATAAACTTAGAGATATAAATGCGTTAATTTCCTTCCTTAGAACTATTACAAGTACATGCTCTTTTTTGAAAAGTATGAATAGTAAGTATGAATAGTAAATTAGTGTCTAAAAGTTAAGTAGTGCTTACACCAGATGCTGAATATGTAAAATTAATTCATCGAATCTACTGCGTCACTTTTCTAACAATTTAACCAAGCACCAGATCACCAGTGAGTAGGTATCATTGAATTTGCCGTTGGACAAGATTTACAAGACAAGAAATAATTAGTAACAATATAATTATATATATCCCACTCACTTAACTTTCGTTTATACTGGTTCAATATCGTGTTCTAGATTATTAGTAACAATATAATTATATATTGTAATTATATATATATATATATATATATATATATATATATATATATATATATATATATATATATATATATATGCCTAATCAAGTTAATGACACAATGCATCAAAGGCAACCACCAAGCAATGCCAATACAACGGAACAACCTCCCGTGCAAGCCGAAGCCTTCGGAATAAAATAAAACGTAAACAACTTTACAAATCTATTACATATGTTATTTCACTATTTAATATTATCACATAATATTTTTCAAAAATTTTTGAGTTTCGTGAATTTTTATTTTATATTTCAACAATTTACTAATATTGAGACAAAAGTGTACTCAACTCCACTCCACAAAATGAACCATTAAAATTTTCATATTTTTATTAACCAAGAATTCCTTAGATTTAGGCAGCAAGAAGGCAATGTAATCTCTTAGAATAACATACCAGATGACCGAAACTAGTTGTATTAATAGGAGCAGTTTTACACGAAATTTCAACCTAAGTTATAACCTGATTTGAAATATTGACTAATATCGATTGAGGACTAATTACAGTTCAGAACTTTTGCTTCACTGGAGTTGGTTAATCTATAAATTGAATTAAACTGAACACTAATTTTGTTGAACTTTTGGTTCTAAAAATGAAAATGAATTGAAATAATAATGGAAGGTCAAAGCTGCCCGAATCTATCTCAATTTAATAGTAACCTCTTACATTTAAATTAAATAGTTTAAGATGTTCTGAATATTCTATTGTAAGAGCTATTATTGTGATTTTACAATTATTGAAGAAATTCTTTGTCTTGTTGTAGTGGTGAGAAAATAATTAACCAGATAAATATATATATTTCTGATGTAATTATTTATAATCACCAGTACTCAAAAATATCAAAACTAGCTAACATCAACTCAATAATATAAATCGATTACTATAAAAATGAGATTAGTTCTGATCTGATTCATCAATTATAAAGTCAATGTTTAGGATTAATATTCCCTCCTTGTGGTAGTACTATCATAGATCTTCACAAAATTATGAAGTTCATAAATTTATTTTGAACACAACTATATAAAATATTTCTAATAACGAAGTATTCTAAAACTAATTGGAGCAGTATATAATAAATTTATAATATATTTCGTAAGATGCTTATTGAGTGAGTTGTTAAAATTATGTTGATAATTTCAAGTCCAGTCTAATTCAATAACTAATCTGCAGCTGGTCATGGAAGTAGTATTAATAACATTAAATAATATTATCAAAAAATAAGTTTCATTCTCTTGGCTCTTCATCATTTCAAATTACATCGACTTTTTGTTAAATTTTATGTTATTCTGTATTATAAAGATAACGAAACTTATTGAAACGAAATTATTATATTAATTAATATCTAAACAAATATTATATTTAATATATATTTTGTAGCTCAATGGGCTAAAACATCAATACTACCAGAACATACCAGAACTTTCAAAAGCTTCGTTCAAAAGAACAAGACATATTTGAGGCGAGCAGTTATACTATTAATATATTTGGCTAGTAAACTATATAAATCTTCTATGTATTAAAATTCAACTTAAGTATTTTATCAACTGTACTCAACCAAGTTCAATTTTGCGTGAAATAGCCAAGCAAAATATTCATAATATTCAATGATAGTTAAATTATTTAGAACTTACTTCCCTCATTTATAAGTGAGACTTGGAAGTGAAATGGTTGCATTTAATATTATTATTATTATTGTGGGTCAAGACATATACAAAAAATAATCTGATGTGTTGAATGTGCCACTCAACTATATGGTTACGAAAATAATGCAAATAATATTGAATTAAAAGTGGTTGTTTTTAGGACATTTTGTAAGAGTAGCACTATACGTACAGCTATGATGTCGCCATTAGTACTATAAGTATATTATATCAGAATATTAACATTCATGAATATATAATTTTTCCATATCAAGAGCGTATCTTATAAGTTCAAAAGTAGTGTTAAAAGGGACGAATTTCAAAATCAATTAATTCACTAAAGCTCTTGGGGTTTTCTCTTGATTAAACTAATTCATTTATAACTTTTATTATTACACCAATTTACTGCTTAAAAATATTTTTTGTTATGTATATTATCGAATATGTAAAATATTATACCCAATTAATATTTGGATTGTATTTACTTTTATTATCAATATAAGTCTTCAATTTTATTAAACATAGATAATAATTTGTTTTAATCTTTAACTTTCATAATCATTTTCATTTATCATTCAAGAAGTGGTGGAGCGGAATTATATGTATATATTTATTAAATGTACTAATATACACGAGAACGTCAAAAAATATTACGGTATTTTCGAGAGGCTGATTTTAGCAAATTATTGAGATTCACCAAATAATAAACATGTCCAATCTTTAAATACCGGACCGTTATTGATTGATAACGTCGTCCGGTATTTCTGACGAAGTATCGGTATAATGCGCATGTATAAGCCGAAGGAAATAACGAGCAAATAGTAACTGAGACGCGAGAACCAGTTTCTGGAAATTAAGTTAGCGAATCAGGTAAAACTGGTCCGCTGACGACTCCGTGAGGACCCTGTTGGGTCTTTACTGAGTGGGCATAAATTACGGGTTAATTGGCTTCAAGGGTGTGGAGAAAATAGCAAGAAGGCTAGTGTAAGGCAACGCTGGCTTAGGTGATTAGATACGATATTAATATTAATTACGGTTTAGCCGAGAGCTAATGTAATATATAATGTAATAATAAATATATGTAATATATTTTGATTGACACACAAAAATATAGTCTCTGTAGTCACAACAGAGATTAAATGCCAATAATTTTGTTCACATATACATAAAGTCTTCGCATTTAATTTATTGTGTTATAAATGAAATTCTTTTAACCAACAAACATTTCAATACGAAGTTTACAAAGTATATCTTGAAACCGCATCATCCAACGTATATACACGATAACGTATTGAAATATTGTATATTGAATCATTGTCAAATAATAGAAATAGTTATTCTTTTAATTAGAGTGTGTAAAATGATGAATTACATGTATTGTGTCAAAACTACAAAGTATTCATTTCATATTTTAAAAATACTTTCAGTGAGTATCGGTATTTTACTAAATCTGTATATGTGATGACTTATCACATTAAAAATATCGCACTATAATACATTGACGATCATCTCACCTAATTGAATTAATTTAACCTATATGAATTGTCTAAACAATATTTATATACATATCCCACTCACTTAACTTTCGTTGATACTTGTTCAGTCTTCTGTACAGGAACTGTAAGTCCACGCGAATGATCGTTAGTTTTAGATACACCTATGTACGTTAGGCGCTTATCCGCAACCAAGGCAACCAACGACTCGGGTATACGCATCCAGGGGCGTAACGCGGCTGCTTCGTGCAAGCCGATCTATACGGGAATCCACCTGCGTTGTACTACCTGCGTTTCTAAGGAAGCAATGGAGCGGTTACCGCTTTCCAATCCTGAAGGCTCGTTGATGACAGCTCAGCACTTTGAATCGGGGGATTTTACTTTCCGCAACCGATTGGCCGAGCCGCATCTCAGGAAGAGGGCTGTGAGGAATGAGAAGCGCAACCGTATGAATCCATCATCGATCACACTAAACAAAGCCAGTATTCTGGCCTCTTCAGCTCTAACGTCAGACATCTAGCTTAATAGTTACGAAGTTTACAAAGTATATCTTGAAACCGCATCATCCAACGTATATACACGATAACGTATTGAAATATTGTATATTGAATCATTGTATATTGAATTATTGTCAAAAACTGAAATAGTTATTCTTTTAATTAGAGTGTGTAAAATCATGAATTACATGTATTGTGTCGTGTACATGAGTTGTGTGTTCACCAGTTTGTAAACCATAACAATGAAACAAATAGTTAGGATAGTGATTGAAAATATTACAAATATAATTTAAATAATTTATAATCTCAATTTAGGTTCTAGTTGAATTTCAAAAATCATACAAATTTCAATATTTTAGTATTTTTGATACAATTTCTAATCGACTGTATGGTCCTTTTGTTACAAATAAAGTCAAGATACTTATTTAATTTTAAATAAATCAAAACAACATGGCAACTTGGTGCGATTTGATTGGTGTGAAGTAAATAAAGTATACTTTTTCTTTTGTCCTATTATAAATCTGATATAAATAAATTTTATATAATTCAATATATCAAAATTCAAATAGTACAAATTTGCCTTAATTTTAGACTGAACTGTCAACAAATACAATTTTGTAACTTAAAAGCAGTAACTCAACTATACTAAATCAAAAGACTTATAAAGCACACGCGAACAGGTATTGATCTCCTACTGGTAGTTGTATACTGATGAAACTGCTCAAAACAAAGAAGTTTTAATTGTATTTATATAAACTGTACGTTAAGTTATAATTCAAATCAATTAACGGATTATTAGGGACATACTGGATAACTCAAATAGCTTTTTAGAGTTAATATTATTATTTAGAAAATTCATGATTCTAACAAAATGACATCTAAAATCTAATGTTCAAAAATTTGAATTGAAATAGTTTGGATTATTTTCCTATTATATTATTGATTTAAGTGTATATGTCTAGCGCCCAGCACCATTCATAAATAAATGTGTTGCTGTTGAAACCGTCATATTTTAGCTTACACATTGTTAGCTTGACACACTAGCTGTGAGGCGAAAACATAACTGTTTTAATACCTCTCAAGTACCCTAACTATTTTTTAATTTAAGAAAGATTTCTCAAGTTCAGTTCATCTTGGATAGTAACATGTTGGTAGAACTGGGTTGGTTTTGCACTCATTTGTTTTTAAATTATAAGAAAATATTGCTATAACTTTACTAATCGAGAACGTATGGTGATTCTAATGAACTAAATACTTTGTTGTGTTTACAGAAGTAACTACCACTAGTATTGGTGTGCTTGGCGTTTTTGATTAAAATAAATTTTACAAAAACTTACTTATTTGTTGAACTTGTAAATGACAGATGAATTAGAATTTACTAGGAAGTGGACATTATGATTGTTGGACCTGAGGTATTCTGTGATTTAATTATTTACCGCAGTTTCGATTATTTGTTTTCAAAATCAGCTTCAAATCGTTGACAACAAAACGATAAATATTAATTTTGGGAAATAAATAATATTTTGAACACGGTTACGGTACCTGCTATCAAAGCCCCTCAATTGATTCAGGATTAGAAATAGAAATAATATTTTTATGTATCTAATCTCATTCGCTCGAAATATTCGCTCAATGTCAATGCCTTCTGTTAGTCTAAGATGTTGGCAACGAGCGATCTAGATCCAAATGGAAACACCCTAGCCTTGAGAGGAGCCAAGGAAAACTATCTTAACAATTTGTGGAAATTCTAAAATCTAAAAGTTGCATTTTAAATTACTGGACTTAATATAAAGTGAATCAAGACTCTAAACTATTGGCAACGAGTATTTTCTGGTGGACCGCCAACTATTCAGGTGTATATGAAATCAATTGGTATTTTATAGGCATTTTCCACATTTATTTCGTGGAGTGAAATATAATATTTTATTAATATTTAATTATTGGAATTTATATAAATCGTTGAATAATATAGAAAGTTTATGAAATATCTCAATATTTGCATCATTTTGTTAAGTTCAAAACATACATATATATCTCTTACCATCAAAATGACGCCATGTATGGAAGTGGACATATTATTTTACTATAAAATATATTGTTTCTATTAGCATGAATCCATGACAAAAGTGGGTTTTCTATTAAAATTTCACTTCTATACAGTGGTGGGCCCTCGAAATGCTTTTTTGAATTAGGAAGAAGAATGAAGTTTATTATTTGAATCTTACTTATATCACTGCCCGGCTCAATAATGAGTGTGTTCTCCCTCCTCATCAATACACTCATTAACTCTATTTACTATTGATTTGTAAAGTGCTTCAATCACATCAAGGCCTGGTTGAGCCTTGGATAGCTGTGCTACAATAATTAACGTATATAACTCTGTATATACTTCAATAATAAGTTTCAACTTTACCTAACGTTGTATAATTTAACAATCAAGAAAATTGATTTCTCATTATGAAATGGAAGTGGAAGATCATAAGTAAAATAACTGTTGTTTTAGAGTAGCATCAATATATTATTTAATGCTGGGCCCGACTAACCCACTTGATTCCATTCTTCAAGAAACAAAAATGCATTCATTATTTGAATATTGAGAATGAAAGCGACTGTAACTACCTGAATTATAATTCTAATTAAGCGAAGTACCAATACTTCATCTTGAGCTCCCGGTTGAGATTGAAAGAAAAAGTCCTCCATTGTTTTTCGTGATTAAGAAATACCTAAAATCGTTCAGATTGACCCAGTTGAAGATGAACACCGAGGTCCTCTGCAGGTCCAGTGCTTGCGCTACTAGTTATAAATTACATATTGCGTCCGTATACCAATCATTGGATCCTCTTATTCTTTTCTCCAATCAGGCTTAACTACCATATATTTTCGAGATAAAATCTTTCATAAATTAGTTTTGTTGACTAAAACGTAGAAATTACACAGGGACATCTTAAACAAGTGATATAACTAGTTCAGATTGGTACAATATTTTATGAATTCATCCGTTGGACCCAGAAATGAAGAGAATACAAACGCTTCAGAACTGCCTAAGTTTGTTAAGTGAATTAGTTGACCTTCCCTAAACATCTTCTACCGCGTTTATTTTTGTCATTGCCGTCCTTTTATTGCATGTGGTAATTTCTATTTTTCCTTTTTGGAATATTAAATACCGACTTTGAATAGTCGATTATGGTCTAATACGATCGAAATCATATTTTTGGCCCTCTTGTGTTAATGAGTAGTTCATGAATAATCTCCAACTTGAGATTATTTATTGGAATTTGCCATCCGCATTAGAAGTGGCAAAATATTTTAATATATAATTACTCACATAGTAAACAAGAAAAAGCAATTCCACCTCCCATAACTGTACAATGTAAAATTTACCAATATTATAATCTACTTAGTGATATAAGTAGGAAATACACCACACAATTGTATTTTAATAAGTCATTTTTGTAATTCTGTGTTATATTATAATCTCGTAGAATAAAGCTTACAATTAATCATGATTCTTCGCGTTAACCGGAATTTCAGTATAGTTCAGTAATAATACCAGCTTCAATATAACGGTTTCTAGAGTTGAAATATTTGAATCAAAGGAGACTTGCCAGTATTGTATTTAAATTTTGTCATTGAGTAATTAATCAAAATTTACAGCTTTGAACGCAGAAAATTAAACAAGTAATTGTACAACTTTATTAATTGAGGTCTAAAAACTAAACAGCGTGACAGGCAAATCAATACTAAATATAAAATATTCAATCAACTGTAGCAACTTCATTCAATTAGCAGTTCCCAGCTTCATTGACGAACTTAATAATAAATAATACTTACATAACTGAGTGTTAACACCTTGTTATTCTGGATAATAAGCCTGAAGAAATCCCAAAAATATAGTTGATATAAAGTAGCTGTACACAAGCGAATTCAGTTTAAAATAGTTTTGTAATCCATATTCATTTATTATTAGTTTATGTAAGCAATTGAGCTCAAAAGTCAAATCTTCGCAACTAAAAGCTTAAATTTTTAGAAAATACAATATATTTTTAAATACATCTGTCTAAGTAGCTACAATTATATTACTATCTAATAAGAATATTTATCTAATTCTCAAGCCCCGATAATTACAAAACCGAACACTTCTTCAACAAAAATGTTAAGAGTTGTGTCTAAAAATAACCACATGCAAGATCATTACAGATCCTATGCCTAGTTGAGTACAAATATTTATTATTATCCATTACATTGATAAAAGATAGTAGAGATGCAATGTTGGTTGAGTAGCCACAAGTACCAAAATCTTACTCAAGTTCTGTAACAATGTAATCACATAAGTTATGGGAACTAAAAGTATATTTGAATTACTTTTAGATTTAAATAAAGGAAATTGGTATCGAGCTGGATTAAATAACTGTTATAGTACTGAAATATCCAATATTGATGAATATAATAATAACTTAATAGAAGGAAATTGTTGGTGAAGATAATAATAAATACAGTTGTTGATGAGATATGCAATATACTGTAACAACACCAGACTTCAAAACCCACTATTTCTCTTACAAATAGAAAATGTTAAAACATTGCTTGAAGGTAGTGAGGTGTTATATTAATACAAAACAAAAATGTCACCTATATTTAAGCGTGAGCTCTGGTTTCCCCCTACTTAAAAGCTTCTAGCTCACACGCTAAATTTGCTATAATAAAGAAAAAACGTTAAAGAGATATACATAATTTGGAAAAGATCTAGATGGAAAAGCTCAAGAAGAAGTTGCGTTGTCAACTCTCTGATGATCCAGTTGTCAACAAAACTGGAACATTTATACGAGCCCGAACATTTAAAACGGCTTTGGAAGACCTGTTCCAGGCCACCGTTTATTAATTTGTGAATCGCAACAGTGATTTAATGAATAAGAAAAAACACATTTCTCTCGTGCTGCATTTTCATATTTTTATAAATGACACTATATAAATAATAAATGATGCTATATAAATTGATACAGTTACTAAATTATAGCTGTACAATTTATTATATATACAAATATTATATATACACAAATATCTATTATACAAATAGATTGAACTCATTAAATACGGTAACTAACAAAAATTAACTAAAATATTACTATTTATTATTTTGTAATATTATATAAAATATATTGTTCAGATTAAATATTGAGATTTTGATCTCAATATTTGTTCTACCTGCTTTTCATTAATTTCAAGTCTAATTTATATATAGTTTAGTTCATTCAATTTAAAATAGTTTATATGACTAATTATACTCTAATGTCTATTTATTGAATTTATAATTTAAGTAATATTGGATTCTGTTCACATCACATAAAATGTAGACGCTTTTGATTAACTCAAACTTACTCATATTCTATGTACATGTTCATTAGAAACAGATTGTGAATAAATATAACTTTGCTGCCAATCTTTGTGGAAACCAGATTTCCAGAACCCAAAATATAGGATATTGCATTAAAGAATCAACGCTGTCGTCTCGAGTCCAAAAATCAAGTATAACATATTCTCCAGTAACATAAGTCTTTCATAGCCTTTATACTACCAAAACACAGGACCTTGTGATAAACATAACTTATTAAATGCAGAATCTTCCATCATTTGCCATATTCGGACTAACATATAATATATTGCTGATGAATTCTAATGTTTCAGTTACTATACCGCAAGATATTGCTCAAGGTTCTCTTATTTGCTTCTCCTGTGATGTAATGGCGACTTAAACTGATTTCGCTTTCATTTGTTCTGGTTAAAATATTTCAGGTCTTGTTTTAGATCCAAACAATATATTGAAATTAGAGAAGTCTTTGATTCAATGTAGATTGAATGGAATTAACGTGGGCGGATTGGTGTTAAGTGTTACTAAAATTACGATGTTGCTTTCTGAATGTAATATGTCAAGCTATATCATACATATAAATATTGCAGGTTCAGTTATTGCGTTAGTATTAGAAGAAGTATCTTTAGAGGTTAAAAATGTTAGGATATGTTCTAACGTGAAGTATTTTGGTCAAGGATCTTTACCATAAACATTCATGGAAACATGCATTGTCTGCCGAGAAGCAACATATGCATATGGCTTATGTTATATGAGTTTGTAATATGGAGAGGTTATAGCTGATAAACTAGTGTGCAAATATTTATTCATATTCGATGGAGATAGATGTTCGTGCTCTGAGGGACTAATTGTTAACGAAAGTTCGTGTATAAATTTATTAAATTCTGTTAACACGTTGATTAACGATGAAACTTTACTTTTATTGTAAATTAGTGATTTAACTGACTAAACCAATATATATGAGAATTAATTTGAAACAATGAAATTATAATAAGATCAGATGAAGACAGAAGTTACAAGTCTTTATTAGTTTAACAACTTATAATAAAATAATATCGTGGAAAACATTATAAAGTTGCAAAAGTACATAATAAGTAATTTTTCAAATACAGATTCTAAACTTTTGAAGAATGTAAATGTTTTAGATGAAAGAATATTTAATAATATGACTATTATAAACGATAATATATCAACGCTAAATACACATTCTATCAGTTTGAACAACAATATCACACAGTTGAAGTAATAAGTCAACAAACCCTTTCCTAAGGTTTATAGTAAAGTATGTCCCTTTTGAATGTAAAAATTAAAGCTTCCAATGAAATTATTCAAATATAGCATAAACTAATTTCCGACTTAAGTATCTAAATTGAATGCATGAATAATATTGATTAATAAAACGTCTCCGGATAGTGTTATGTGGTAAATAGATAAGATAATTCCATTTCATGTAGCTAAAAATTATATGTGCACTCTTTTGATATTGCAGTTGTGACTCATTAAATATAAAGCTCAAGTTATTTCATACCAGGATATTTTTTCAGAAGTTCTGAAACAATTCAAAACGCGTTTATTGACGTTTAAGACAACGTATATTCCATCTTTTATCCCCTATTTTAATCTCAGAGTACCTTCACGAACTTGAAGATTCAGTTCGGAACACAATCTTTAAACAATGGTTCCTTCTGTTTATCTCAAAGTGCTTCAATCACAATAAACTAAATGAATATCATTTCTAAACTAAGTAGTTAACTAACAGTTAACGCAGCTTCATAATTGAATATTATATCTGCAGCCCCTTCTGGGGTCAGTATAACCAACTTGATTGTAAATTTGTCTTTTGCTCCTTCGGATGGAAATATAACTTTGATTGGCACCATAACGGGATCTTCTACTATTTCTGGGTATCAGGTGTTAGGATCATATATTAGCACTTAAACTGTTGCAATGATAGGAATTAATATCAATTTAGCTATATTGAACGTTAACCAGGTGAGTTTCCAACCAAATACATATAATGTTGGAAACGGTTCTTCATATTTGTTTGGAAATATTGGAGCTGCAAAAAGCATATCAGTAATTAATAACATTGCCGTTATAATAGGCAGTACTGAGAATTTTAAAGTTCTTGGATAAATTGGTTCAACTTATTAATTAAGTTATCAGTTTGGAGGTATCATTAATTAAATTAATAGTACATTAAGTTTTAGTATCAATAATGTTTTAGTAGACTCTTATAATTAACTTATTACTGGTTATGTAGGCTTGTCTGGTTTTCTTGTTGGCTCTGTATATTCTAGATAAATTAATGTTAAATTAATTAACGTGTGCTTGCAACAGAATATGACGAGTAATAATACTTAACAATTTTCGAATTCTGGTATCATCGGAATCTCGTTTGGAAATATATATTTATAAAATGATGGCCACGGACACAAAATTGGTGTGTGAGTAATTTAGTTTGTTTTCATAAATAATATTAGTTGGGGTCTTTATAATACAAAGCTCACTGATTATCGTCGGACGCTTCCTCCTTCGTTGGTTACATAAGTTACGGGAGCTTGGAGACAAACTGGCCTTCATGATGCTCAAACTCGGAATTCTATATGCTTCAACGAAAGTAACATATAGTTCAAGACTAATCGATATTATGATCCGTTCCTTTTAACTCTGCGCTTTGCACTTGTTCTATGAAGTTCTCAAAAGTATTTAAATAGTTTGAAATTCGAGACAAATATTTTGTACCCTGAATTCCAGTATTTTATATTTATTACCTATTTTAGGGCTCAAGAATCAACTTATTAATTTTGAGACTAAAACTTTTTAATACATTTTTAAACATTAAAGTTCGTTAAGCTTGGGTATTTCAGGAACATTTTAGATTTTAGCTGTCTTTGGGTGGTTTAATAATAATTATTTTATTCATCAGCGTAAGCTTATAGAGCTCCAGTTTTAGTTACCAATGTGGTCTGCTCGAGAAGATTAACCTAATTTTAGAAAAATTATTGTTCGACACTATACTTAGTGGAGTAGGCCTAAAAATGGGGCTACTATATACAACCATGATACGAAGCTATTTTATGATTTAAGGCGAATATTGGCAACTAGTTTACTTTTGCTAAAAAGAAAATCTTGAGTTCGGAGTGGACTTCAAAGAATTGGTAAGATTTTCTTCATTATTAGTCTTGTATTGTTATTACGCGACAACAAATCTCCAATATGATATTGCAGTTTGTACAAATAGCAAGAAATGCCAAATAACAGCTAAAAAATATTCCTATGCAGAATGAGTTTAGTCATGTGATTTTATTGGATATTCGGTGAAATATAGTATATCATTTATTTCATTAGAATCTACGACCAATGGATTTTTAGAAATCCAGCTTTTGAAGCTCATTTGAAATTATTTTGTGTATAATTTGAATTCATCAAACAAACCAGCGATATTCATTTTTCTGATATATTATGAAGCAATAAGTTTACACGTGCTTCAGTAATATTAGTTGAAGCAATGATTGATAAAATGATAAAGAAGTTGAATCCTCTTGTAAGATAAGGCGTGGTGAGATAGTGTAACTTAATTTGCCTTCTTTAGTAAGTAATAAGCTAAATTATTCTATTTGAGCCTTCTTAATATTTTAGTGATTACATTGTTTATTCGGATTTATGAATTTTCCAAGATGTTGGATGAGTTATCTCAAATGACGAGATTCGTTCATTTAACTAAAACTGAGTCGTTTGACTGTGCTTGGACATCGTAATACTTTTGTGTCATTACAAATTTTTGTAGCTTCCAGCTGAAACGAAATTTGAATAAATAACTTAAAATTGAAATATTGAAGTCTAGCAATTTATGTTTGCTCTCCACGATTTTTCATAAAATACTGATATTCAGGATACAAATTTACAATATTCAGCAGCCGCTTATAATAAGGTTTTAGCTTTAAATGTTAATAAATTCAGCGCTTACAAAGCAACTTTTATTTTCAGTGTAACTTCGATTTGTATTATTAGAATTGTAATACCCTTTCAAATACGATTATTATAGCTATAAATCTCATATTTTTACTTATGGAGTGGATTAAAACAAAAGTGCTCAAATTGATGTGAAAATTTCTAAAATATTACAGTTTCTTATGTGAATCAATTTCTATAAATTCCGCAAAATCCTAGTTATATTTCAATATAATGCATGCAGACAACTTTTTGATTTTCAAATTTTAAGAGATTTAGAAGTAATGTAATATTTTATTTTTATGCCAAAAGTTGATAACCAATCACTATCTATTAGCCTCCGCCATATAAAATGCATCAATAACTTTAACCGTGCAGGGAATTACATTCGAATCCTTCGGCATCATCGGAGCACAAGCTCATTCTTCAGTTCATGCTGAAGTTATAAATTTAAGAGCTTCGGTGCGAATACTCACTAATTCTGATAAAAGTTTATATATAGGTTCAATTTTTGGAGTATTACAAGCTGAAAACGGGTTAGTTTAAAATTCTCGAATTATTGGAGCGAATATCAGTTCTGGGTCGTATTTTGGTGGGTTTATGGGCGCGATATCTAATAATTTGACTATTTTGAATTCTTCTGTATCTCAGACGAGCATATTAGGTAATACTGCTGGTGGATTAATTAGTTAGATGAAATCTGGTTCAGCTGCAATTCACAATTCTACTATTTGTAATACAAATATTTCTGGGATAATTGCTGGTGGATTTATAGGATAATGCAGTTCCAATTTGTTCATTAAAGACTCCAAGATCCAGTTCACGCGCATTTTCGGTGATGTAAATGCGGGGATAATCATTGGAGACAACTACGGAACTTATTCGTTCGTAAATTCATCTTCTATTTCCAATTTCGTGAACAACGTTTTACAAAATGATTGCAGTTCGCAGGATTAATTTATTGATGGGTGCTGAGTGAAAGTTCAACATTAAACATATATTAAATAAATAGATTGTTTATAAAGAACGTTTTCGAATGAAGCATCTGTTACTAAAAAAATCTTAAAAGGAAGGTATGCTTTATACTTTGTCATGTAAATACAGTGTATATAATAATTGTTTATATCACATATACTATCTTTATTACATATCAATTGATGTTATGCATTTTGAACATAAAACAATACAGTTCATTCAGCTCCCAGTTTAGCACTCTGAAGTAAGAAGTTGATATAGTCAACATCTTCTATTATCCATTCGTACAATATTTTTGAATTTCAGTCCCGAATCTTTGTTAATTCTCTCAATTAACTTTTTATTAACAAGGTTCTTCGAGGTGAACTTGTTCCTATTGAAAACGATTCTTTCTAAATTATGTATTTGCTGGTTCTTTTTCCCAATGCATTTAATTGAAACTAAATTGTTAAAGAGTAAAATCGGAACAGAATCTATTTCAACGTTTTTCAAAGATAGATTTATAACATTAACTGGATATTATATTGTCAACTGAGAATTATCCACTTCAATTTGTCTCGAATCTGGGAACTAGTTAATATATTTATTCAAATCGATTTCACAGCTCGTAAACGTTACGTCTACACAACAATGTTTAATATTTGCAATGTGGTCATACTGAGTTTAGTAGTTTCTTTCGCAGTACAGTACTAACCGTTTTGGACGGCATTTGAACACATTTAATATCTAACAAACGTACTCAACATCGTGGTATTTCAATTCTGTGCAGTAAAAATTATTTGTGAACTAACCTGATACGACAGTGTTCTTAAATTCTGCTGATTTCCAGTTGCCTTCCAATGATCCAAGATCTATTCGAGAGTTGCATATCTGTAAAGAGTTAAGTAAGGAATTGTATTCGTTACATCCAGCAAAATCTACCAACCGGTCCTAGTCAACCACAATAACGTCAATCGTCTCATACGTGCCTTCTGAAAACTATTTAAGACCGCATTAGCTTTGTATGGTTAAGTGCTTAACGCTCAATTATTTTTAAACAGTTCCAGTAACTGTGCAGTTCCGAATAATCATTTTATTATAAGTTCCTTGAATTGTAGAAAGATCTATTTTACAGTTGTTGATTTGAACAGAGCACTTGTCGGTTATGTATTTGCTAATCACTTAGATGTTAAATAGTTAGTTGGCTCCTTTTATTTCGATTAGTTCTATATTTCTGGGCTCTAACGATTACAATTCTTACTTTGTAGACGGTTTATCAGAGTCTAATATTATAACTAGGGAGTTTAGTTTATACTTGAGCTGCATTTTGAAGTGGTATTTGATGGTATTTACAATATAATGATAAAATAATGATGATAACTTGTTTGTTATTTCTTTAGTTCATTATGTATTCCATATTTAAGTAAAGAATGTGAAAAGTGTATAATTATCTTAAATAATCTAAAATACAAATAATTTCATCAGGCATACGGTTGCGCATCTCGTTCCTGAGATGCGGCTCGGCCAATCGGTTGCGGAAGGTAAAATCCCCCGATTCAAAGTGCTGAGCTGTCATCAACGAGCCTTCAGGATTGGAAAGCGGTAACCGCTCCATTGCTTCCTTAGAAACGCAGGTAGTACAACGCAGGTGGATTCCCGTATAGATCGGCTTGCACGAAGCAGCCGCGTTACGCCCCTGGATGCGTATACCCGAGTCGTTGGTTGCCTTGGTTGCGGATAAGCGCCTAACGTACATAGGTGTATCTAAAACTAACGATCATTCGCGTGGACTTACAGTTCCTGTACAGAAGACTGAACTAGTATAAACTAAAGTTAAGTGAGTGATTATTAATCTTTAAATTCATCAATCATTAAATTATTTATGTTACTTCTAACTTTTCTTTTCAAAATAAACCGAGCTGTATAAATAATGATGATAAGCAGTTAATTGAGTCATTGAAGACAACTAGATTCTAATTTTCATACCTATGATAGTATATCGTTAGAATAAAATAATACGAAAAGTAGAACTATAATTGATATTGATCTTTTCCGTAAAATTAAGTTTCATTCACATGTGATGATGGCTTTGTGTATAAAATAATATAAAAAATATATTATAATTTTCTAATAAAATTACATCCAATGTTGACCATTTGAAGAAGTCTGTTTCATTTTTCTGAAAACGATTTCAGATCATGTTTTACATCTATTTGTCATGTTGTGTTAGCTTATATTTCGACGACTATAAGAGAGCTATATTTTCTAATTTATATTTACATTATTCATTACAGGATGTAATAATTCTAAAAAATGAAAAGGTAATTAATGTAGCGATCGATCGATACTGTTTTGACGATCGATAATGAGTAAATCTTCATGTATCGATCGTAAAAACAGTATCGATCTATACTTGTATAAATTGACGTTCGCCTAGATATTTAATGATATTTACGTTCAAAAAGCATCTTTTTTTGTTATTTTACGGTTCAACAAAAACGATAAGATGTTTGGGGTGTGAATATGTTTTACTATTATTTATTTCGACGCGAAGCGTCGCAAGATTTTTTAACCTACTAAATAGAAGCATTAATCAATTGTAGGAAGCGTATATGACAATATAAATAGCGGTGGTGCATTATTATGACATTTAGATAATAATAACATGTATAGAGCTTTTATCGAGTGTATAATTTCATTATTTACATAATCCTTCAAACATAATAAATATAATATGAATTATATATTTTTATAATTTAATATAGCACTACATCACCCCCATGTTGGGAAATACTTATTTTTAATGAAGGTTTAAGCAGTGATTAACTATGAGCATGTATTTGCATGTTGCTTTTGACTTCCATCAAATGAAGTGGTACTGTTATGATTTAGAAATGAAATCTTTTGTAAATTAAAAAATAAAATTAATGATTAATTATGCTGACTACATCGGTTCACAATGCTGAATAAGACTTAAGAAGCTCTAAAAGCATTATTATATTTATCAAATGTGTATTATAATTAATATTTAAAACTTTAATTCATGTATTCTATGTTACATAACAAAAGCTACATGATAGCATAAATTAAGCCAGATGAATTATTTAATAATTATATTTAAATAAAATAAGATGACATAGAGTTTTTTGAGCTTCTGATTAAATTATAAACATGATGCTTTTTGCATAATAAATAACATTAATAATATAATATTAATTGAATAACATTGGAGTTTATATACTCCCTTATAACCCCCATGTTGGGAATATATGGTTTCAAATGAAGGTTTTAGCTGGTATTTACTGTGAGCCTGTATTTATACTTTCATTGAAGTGGTTCCTTTATTAAATTTAATGCTAAAATATCAAAAAAAATATTTATATATTAACTTTTGTTCGATCGATAGTATCGATCGATCGCTCCAATGATGGACGTGGTAATTTTGGCAAATATTTCAATTTAACAAATATGATGATCAAATATGTTGTATTTGCAGGTTTCCAGTGACCATTTAGTTTAAATAAGCCCAATTATTTACAGATTTAGCTTTAAGTTACTTAAAGTGTGGATATTATATGATATTATTGAGAACTGAACTTTTAGTAATACTTCGTGTTAATCAACTTAAATCTTTCTAGTAAAAGCAAAATGGACGCATAATACGCCAAAAATCACACTATTTCAATTCATTATGTAATATATAATAATGTAATATATGAAATAAACAGCCAAAAATCACTGGAAATCTTGCAACGAATTTAACTGTTGGAACAACGATACCACCTGTCCAGTGCACAATGCTAAGTTATATTTAATTTATTGCAAATGCTTTTCGACTTTCTAATGTTATAAAGTCATATTGAATCTCAAGTTAGAACGAAATGTTCTCATATTTTTAAGTGAATTGATTTAAGCGTTTATATTTCTGAGCTTAATTGCTAATGCAATTTATTTTGCCTTTGCCTTTGGTTTTTCTTTTCTTTGGTTATCCAAGGTATACGAACCAAAGTTAGGGTGATTTCTGAGAACTTATGCGTCAAGAATTTGGTTCTATACCGCATGAAGAACTTTAATTTGTTTTAGATCTTTAAGTGGTTCTAAATAAACTAAATTATTATATGAGATGTCTAATTCTTATAAGTTGGCAAGTGTTTTCAAATATGTGATGTCGTTTAGAGAACAGCTATATACAATCAATTTAGTAAGTTATTTCATGAACTATAGACTGTGAATATTTATGTTTTCATTACGTGAAAGATCCAATTAATTAAGATTAACTAAGGGCTTTAAAAAGTCTACGTTCTTTAGGTCACATCTTTGTAAATTTAAATTTGTAAGCTAAATCATCTGCGCAAGTAATCTTATTTTCGAGCCAATATTTGTGCTAGTTGATAAATTTAAGTCTGTTAATAAGGTAAATTACGTTATTACTTCAAAATTTGTTATTTAGCAGGAGGCGAGCTCTAATTTAGTTAGTTACAATTCTTAAATATGTTTTAAATTGAGAGCTATACCATACAAATATAATTCTTTAAGTTTCTTAAATTATCTTAAGCTTGCAAAAATGTCATTTTCCTCAGTTTCTTCATAAAGTATAAACACTTCGAGATTTGGTAATTCAAGCTAGTCCAAGCGTTTTATTTCGCAGCAATGTAATTCAAGTGTCTTAATCCTGGGGTTGTTTAAGTTTAGAACAACATTATTGCACTCAATGAGATGAAGTATTTCAATTTCGAAATTATTTAAGAACTCGGTATTATATAGATCGTCATAATTTTCTACGTATAAGTAATTGTTATTTATCTGCTTTTCGAGATTATCAATCACGTATTGTTCAGTAATATGTTCTGTTGAGTCGGAAAAATCAAATATTTATGATTAAGTGTGTTCTGTGTCTTAGGAATATGTAGATGAACTCATTTGAAGGATGTGGAGTGTTATTTTATATTTATATGAATGATAAATTATAATTAAGTATAGAAAAATCAAATACAGTATATATATCAGTATATATATCTCACTTATATATATCTCACTTATAGTTATCCAACTATTGACAATAGCTTACTTTTGACAATAGTTGACAATGAGACAATAATTGTCATGAACTTTTGACAATAGAAAATGTGTAATTAGTAAAGCCAACCATCGTCTCCGATCTGATCGGGTTCTTGCCATTTCAATCGTTATTTTCGATTAAGTCAACGATTAAAAGACGATTAACTATTTATAATTTTGAAGCTATATGTATACTATAGACTTATAAACAACTAAAAAATAAATAACCACTCCAACTTCGTCACTCCACTATTTATGATAATAACAGTACTTCCATTCAATATCTACATGGTTATCAATCGTAGACAAACGATTATATTTATAATCGTTTTAATCGTCGATCATCGTATATTTTGAATTTTAATCGTCTTTTGGTTGGCTTTAGTAATTAGATCATGGATTTTGATACAAATTAATGGTTATTTTTTGTTATTTTTCTTCAATGGAGTGATGAAAAATTGAAGTGCAAGATTTTTTTATGTATATAAGTACATACATTCCACTTTAACAATGAAATAATATTCACTATTGTCCTATACTTTATTGTATTCTATTGTCTGGGACAAAAAATACCCTTATTGTGCAATAAGAAAATGGCAATGGATGGCTATAGTGTAAATAATGATTAAATTTCTAACGTATTTTCCTTTTCTAACGCGTTATAAGGATATGGATGGCTATATTCTCACTCACTTAACTATTTCGTTTGTACTGGTTCTAGACGTGAGTTATTATAATTACACAAATTCTAGTCTAGTAGATCTAATCCAACGGTGATAATACTATAAATGCAATTATACCTACTCACTGGAGATCTGGTGTTTGGTTAAATTGTTAGAAAAGTGACGCAACAGATTCAATGAACTAATTTTACATATTCAGCATCTGGTGTAAGCACTACTTAACTTTTAGACCCTCATTTACTATTTTTGTTTTCAAATAAGAGCGTGTACTTGTACTATTTCTAAGGAAGGAAACTAAAGCATTTATATCTCTAAGTTTATTCGCAAACGCTATTTCTTCTTTACTAGGTTTCTCTTATTGAGCTAAATCAAAATTCAGAACTGATCCGTCAAAACATACTTGTTTCAATAATTGAGTTTGTTATACAAAGTGTACGAAGTTATAGAAGTAAGTGAATGTAGTGTTGAGCAAGTATTCATAAGTATTCTCTCAGTTTGGTTATATTATGGGTCAAAGACGAACTAATTTAAGTCCATAAATGCTTCATTCAACGTTTATGGTTAAATCGTGTGCTAAATAGGAGCATAAAAATTAAAGGCACAAAAATTGTAACTAGTAAATATAATTTTTGAATTCGGTAATCACAAAATAATCCCCCAGTTTTTGAAAATCCCATGGAAATACACATGTATAACTATCAACAACAAGCTTTAACATTTTTAAAATTTTTAGCTGAAACAGTTGATGAAACAGTTGATGACATATAATTTTACTGGGGTTGAGCTAAATCATAGTTCAGAACTGATCCGTCAATAATTTTGTTAAAACTGGCGTCCAGAAATTTGATATATTACACAAATGCTACTTAAACTTAATAATTAATCTTCCATTTAAGAACTTAAGTCTGAAATTTCTTTTTAGTTGTTTTCTTATTGAACTAAAGTTTTGGTTCAGAACTGTAGACGTTCAAGTGATTCAGTTTTAAATAAATCAGGTCAAAAAGAGAGCAATTTTATTGAATGCGTTTGATCCCATCAATTAATTCAAGTTACAAAAAATCAATTAAACGGTTGAGTTTATATTATTATATGTAAGTAAATATAAAAGTCTGAATGAAGTACAATTTTATGATTATTTTTAATATAATTTAAATCAGTTTAAATGATTCAGTTTTAAAAGGGTTTTAAATAAATCAGGCCAGAGCATTATTATGTTGTTGAATGCGTTTTATCATGTTAAAACTCACAATTAATGTATTGGGTTCAAATCCTAAACTAAATAATGAGAAGATTAAAGCAGCTACATTAAGTTTATGTGAAATCAAATATTTAAATGAGCTTAAATAGCCTAATCTCGAAGCACTTTGTATTATTGATGAGTTAGAATATGAATAGGGAAATATAATTCTTTAAAGTGTAGATAATTTAAGAAACTTGAATAATTATCACTTTATAATTATAGAGATCTTGATTTGAAATTGATGCCGTAACTTTATCTCACTAAATTAGAGCTTATTTAATGTAGTTAAGGGCTTATTGGAGGAAAACTAATGGATATTTAATATTTGACATAATTTACATCCGTAACAAACTTAGATTTATCTTATAATCCCGATTTAGATATAACACCGCTCTCACTAATGGTTTAGCTCGTCATATTAAATATAAAAGCATGTAATCTGATAAATGTTGATTCGTTAAAGCATATGGTAAATTTGAAAGAGCTAAATCTTTCATATAATTCAAACATAAATATTAACCCTCTCTAATACTGCAAACAATTAACTGTATTGAATTTATTCTAAATTGCAATCAAAAATAGTTTCGTTTAGTAAGATAATTGACTAGCGCATTCAGCAAATGTACAAAGATTATAATTAATTGACATATTCGATATCATCTTTATTATAATAAGTAAATATCCTTCAAGAGATTCAGTGATAAATATTTTTGTTATTTTTAAGTTATAAGATATTATATGTAAGTTATAAGTTATATATCATGTTACATTTATTTCATCTAAGACTAATAACAGTCTCTAATAAATAATACGGTCTACGGAAGCGTGTTATTATTTATACCTTAATATCTAGTTGACAAATAACATTAAATAACTTGATAAATAAGTAATAAAAAATAGGGATAACTATAATATAAGGAACATTATGAAGTTTCTTAGCTCCATTTTTATCAATACCTTCTAATATGATACTAATTCTCTGTATATTGCTTTTTGTAATAATTTTGAAGAACGATATCTCATATTTGATTTGATATTCCTTAAACACACGATCTTTAAAGATGAGACATTGTAAGATTTGTTGCAATATTATAATCACACTGACTATCATTATTATAATTATATTAAAACACTCCACATATTAATGGAAGACTCAGATTCCTTTTAGCACATCCTGAAATACGACACCGATAGCAGTTCCTACACTTCACAAAATTAGTATGTCACCGAGTAAAGTTTTATTGATGAACTCAGGTACTAAATAATTGATAAATCTTTATTTATTGCAGAAAATAAAATGTACAACTTAGATTGCATAAACGATTTCGACATTGAAGATCTTTCAATTTAATACTGCCCAAACGTAATTCCAAAACTGAACAATAATTAGATAGTGAGACTTGAACTGTATCACTGTGAAATAAAATGTTTTATCGAGCTCAAATTGCCCAGTCTCAAATACCTGATCTCACAAGAAGCGATGAAGGAGGGAGCACACGATCCCGATATTTATCTACAAAATTTTGGCGAATTCAATAATCTTTAACATTTAAAGCTCTATCTCTAGCTATCGATTTGAAACTGATTCCAAAAGTGCAATTAACTATTTTATAACTCAATAATTGCCAATTATCTAATATTGAATTATTAACACAATTTACATAAGTAACAGACTTAAATTTATCAAATAATCCTAATATAGATATAGGACCACTTTCGCAGATGATTCAGCTTACAAACTTAAATTTAGATAGGTGTTACCTGAAAAATGTCGACCCTTTAAAGTATTTGGTTAACCTGTAAATACTTAGCCTCAGAAACAATTATAATGTAAATATACGCGCTTTGTAATACTTAAAATAGCTTCTTGCATTGAGTTTAGAAGAATGTTGTCTAATTGACGTGACATATTTAAAAACACTTACTAACTTAAAAGAATTAGCAATCGAACGAAACCTAATTGTGTACGTAAAACCATTACAATAACTAAAACAAATTGAAACTCTGAACGCTTATGGGAACAAAATTTTAGATATTACAGCACTCAAAAATCACACAAAATATAATTAATATGAATTGAACCGCTAAAAATAACCTAATAAAAAATAAATTATCTTTGCCAACAAGCTCAGAGATATAAACGCTTAAATCGATTTATTTAGAAATTTGAGTGTTTTGCAAGTTTACACGAAATCTAAAATGACTTTATAACGTTAGAAAATTGACATGTGTTTACATCAGCTGCACAACGTTTACAATTAATTTAGTGGATCTGTTGCATCATTATATAAACAATTAAATTCATATGAAGGCTTTCAGTGATTTGTTGTTATTCTCCTTATTATTATTTCATTCACAATATTTCAAATTATTATACTATAAACAATATACATTTAAACAAAGAGCCCGACTTGGGAAGCAAGTGTTTGTTATGTGGAAAGAAAATGACAAAATATTCGCTTCAACTCGAAATCAGATGCAACCAAAATGACTGAATCAGAATAGTGAGCCACGATTTCATGGTGAACCGTATTCTGACCAAGATAGACGTCACCCGGCCGACAAAGCCCATGGTAATCTTCAAGTATCCGACAAATTGGAGAAACCTGATATAGAGTTCTAATACAAGGGCAAAATCTTTAATTATTTGAATTAACCGAACCGAGAAGCGCAACCGTATGAACCCATCATCGATCACACTAAACAAAGCTGGTGTTCCAGCAATGCCACTTCAGCTCTAACGTCGAAACACCAAGCCTAATCGTTTATATATATATATATATGCTTAAAAAAGACTCGCTTAACTGTAACCTTATCATCAGCATGCATAGTTGTCACTGTTAGTACTAGTCCAAATAACAATCTATTTAGAGAGATAACTAAAAATTTACTGTATCTTGAGTAGTGTGAAAATATAAGAAAAAGTTTACCTTGTCAGCATGCTCCATCACAATGTACAAATTACGCTTGTCCAGGATGGTGAGTACTTCCGTTCAAGGCAACCAGTTGACGGAACGAATTAGATATTCTACAAAAATAATACTATGATATAATAAGCAAGATTTATAAAAATTTATATTGGAAATCAAATTTCACTACTTTTATCGAATTTATTTTTGCAGCTTCCTTCAGTTCGTCTCATCCTCTTCTGCAGTAGTAGTTGGGTACAGTTATGGGAGGTGGAATTGCTTTTTCTTGTTTACTATGTGAGTAATTATATATTAAAATATTTTGCCACTTCTAATGCGGATGACAAATTCCAATAAATAATCTCAAGTTGGAGATTATTCATGAACTACTCATTAACACAAGAGGGCCAAAAATATGATTTCGATCGTATTAGACCATAATCGACTATTCAAAGTCGGTATTTAATATTCCAAAAAGGAAAAATAGAAATTACCACATGCAATAAAAGGACGGCAATGACAAAAATAAACGCGGTAGAAGATGTTTAGGGAAGGTCAACTAATTCACTTAACAAACTTAGGCAGTTCTGAAGCGTTTGTATTCTCTTCATTTCTGGGTCCAACGGATGAATTCATAAAATATTGTACCAATCTGAACTAGTTATATCACTTGTTTAAGATGTCCCTGTGTAATTTCTACGTTTTAGTCAACAAAACTAATTTATGAAAGATTTTATCTCGAAAATATATGGTAGTTAAGCCTGATTGAGAAAAGAATAAGAGGATCCAATGATTGGTATACGGACGCAATATGTAATTTATAACTAGTAGCGCAAGCACTGGACCTGCAGAGGACCTCGGTGTTCATCTTCAACTGGGTCAATCTGAACGATTTTAGGTATTTCTTAATCACGAAAAACAATGGAGGACTTTTTCTTTCAATCTCAACCGGGAGCTCAAGATGAAGTATTGGTACTTCGCTTAATTAGAATTATAATTCAGGTAGTTACAGTCGCTTTCATTCTCAATATTCAAATAATGAATGCATTTTTGTTTCTTGAAGAATGGAATCAAGTGGGTTAGTCGGGCCCAGCATTAAATAATATATTGATGCTACTCTAAAACAACAGTTATTTTACTTATGATCTTCCACTTCCATTTCATAATGAGAAATCAATTTTCTTGATTGTTAAATTATACAACGTTAGGTAAAGTTGAAACTTATTATTGAAGTATATACAGAGTTATATACGTTAATTATTGTAGCACAGCTATCCAAGGCTCAACCAGGCCTTGATGTGATTGAAGCACTTTACAAATCAATAGTAAATAGAGTTAATGAGTGTATTGATGAGGAGGGAGAACACACTCATTATTGAGCCGGGCAGTGATATAAGTAAGATTCAAATAATAAACTTCATTCTTCTTCCTAATTCAAAAAAGCATTTCGAGGGCCCACCACTGTACCTCCATAAGCTCCATGTCCACGACTTTAAAGTTTCCTTTTGGCTTTCGTTCGCAAAATTTAATATTTTCCAAATATTTACTTATTTGAAAACTGAAAAAAATTGCATGAGCGAATTTTGGATTTAACTCTGGTTTTGAAACAGAGGACCCATGCGGGAACATAATAACACTGGCCATCCTGACTCAGTTATTACTTCATGAGAGGATAAGGACTCTAAGATTTCAACTTTAAAAAGAAATTCAAAGTATCAACTTCTTTGTATTGTTAACAAAAACATCGTCTCTCCGAACATTATATGTGGTCATTTCGTCTGTCAGCTACTAGTTTAATAGAATTAAACCGTAAATTAGTGAAATTCTCAAAACGCTTGAAGATGACTGTTTCGAATATCATGGTAAATACAATCTTCAGGTGGGTTCATTTGGTGAAGTTATTGGTCGTGGTTGACCTAACTTTGAGTGAAGAATTAATTTATTGTTGAACTTTTCATTAATTCTGAAGGAACTAAAGTCCAAACAACTCATATTCTTAGCTCATGAAATTTTTACTGTTCGGAAGCAATAATATCCATTGGCTTGTACTAGTTCACAACTAATGTTGAGATTTAAGTAAAATTAACTACAAATCAAGAATCGTCTTGATTTAGAATTAGTAAACTTCTGTAAATCTCCAGTTACGAAAAAGCTCGGTTTAAAAGCAATTTGGAGGGTCCTGCTGCCTTCATGGTTGCTTAATCTAAGAATATGTTCTGACCCTTCAAATCTCTGTGCAACGTCTTCTTGTCGTGCACGTGCTTCAAAGCAAGCAGAATCTGCACGAAATAAAACATTATCTGATCCTCCGGCATCGGAACACCAGACTTCTTCTAGTCCTCAATCAACTGGTGGATATCGCCACCGTCAGCATACTCCATCACAATGTACAAATTACGCTTGTCCATAAACGTATCAACGTACTTTACTATATTCGGATGGTCGAACTGCTTCAGAACCTCTGCCTCGCGCAAAGCCTCAGCACGCTCTGTTTACTTCATATTCGAAATTTCAATAAACCAAAAATCAAACCTGATATAGAGTACCAATACAAAACGCAACCTATGTCCTTGATGTCACGTTCGCTGTCGAAGCAAATATATGCAACGCGTTCAAGGGCAAGATTCTCAAATACGGAGGCATATATTACGAAAACGGAGGCGATAATCGGGTGATTCCACTCGTTCTTCGTTACAACGACATTGTATACGAGAAATCCATGAATATGCTAACAACATTCCTGCCAGAGAGCACGGACTTCCTAAGCAAGCACTGCCGTCTTGCAGTAGCGCGCTAACGAAGAAGCCAAGCTGCATTACACCAGCTTGATCACTAATGCTCTGCATGAAGGCACCGTCGCGATGAAGTAAGGTTAGAGAGACCGTCAAGCTACCAGAAGAATGGCACCGCGAGCGCCGCCAAGCCTCGAGGGTGCGGTAGCAATGCAAGAAGGCGAAGGCAACGGAGTAACTGTCGACAATTGAAGGTTTGGAACATGAGCAATGAGAAATATTCACTGATTGATTTATCAATTATTTTTAAAAATATTTTTTCAAAAATATATTTTTTTTCAGCTTTGTCGTGTGCAATGTACTTAGTTATTATGTTTTCAAATTCAATTATTATTAATTTTGATATCATATATTATTATATTGACTTATATATTGGAAAACTTAAATCACTGTTAATCTTATTGTGTATTTAAATACTTGAATAGTGATGCCACTTATCCTATAAACTTATATTAATTTTATGTTATATTTCGCAAACATAATATAACTTGGTCGCACTATAAATCAATTTATTTTGTAAGGTCATAATGACTTTTACCAATTTTACAAATTAGTGAATTTACAATATTTATGTCTCTCAGTAGATTCGCAAATATAATGTCAAACTTACTCGGTTGGTTTTAGTCATAAATTTAATATGAATTGAAGTTAGAATGTTTCTTGAGAGCAGTCGTATTTTAAATACAGTTGGAATGCGCGTCAAGACTTTTAATTTGGTTCAGGTCTTAAAGTGGTTCCAAATACACAATGTTATTCTGAGCAATTTGTAAGTGTTTCAAGTTTGTAAGAGATGTCAAATATGTTATGTCAATAAGTGCACAGTTGTCCAAGTTCAATGTTATAAGTTGTCTTAAAAATTGAATATTGAATATATTTATATTTAAATTGCACTACAGCTATAGCTCTCTCAACTAGGATTAAAATTTCAGAGCTTCAATGTTTTTCAAGCAACAGCATCCCAAATCAAGTACTTGTACTGTCATTAGCTTTAATGGATTAATATCTATATTTTCGTTGTCAAATAGACTCAATTTAATCAAATTGCCAAATTGAGTCAATATTGAGATGTTTTAAATTTCACAGTTGCAAAGCTGCAGTGTTGTGACTTGTTTAAATTATTTAATCAGGTTTAAATCGATTCCTCTGTAACCGCATATTTTCAATTAAGTGAGTACCTTAAATTCTCCAATGCTTTTAAGAACTTCATTGCACTCGCCTTAAATATAGTCCTCTTAAATGTCTAGCTCCTCAAGCTTTGGTAGCACTAAATCTTTTAAATTTTTAATATTGTTGTATAATAGCACCAATCTCTTAATCATATCATTGTTAAGTTTCGGAATAACGCTTTCGCAGTTGTCGATTACCAGTTCTTCTACGTCTGCGAATATGTTTACGAATTCAATATTTTTCAAACTAGTTCGATCAATTATTTATAGACTTTTGTTCTGAACTAGTTAGTGGAGTTCTTGAATTAATTGATGTTCGTTCATTCATGGAGTGGAACATAAATTGATTAATAATAACTTAAGAAAATTGATTAATATAAACCTATTCGTAATTGTATAAATGTTTTAAATATACAGGTTTATAGATAATTTATAGTAGTATTACTTCTACCTGATTCTTTTGAGGAATTAATCATAATAAGTAAATATATTGAAAACTTTAACTCTAATTTTGTAATAAAATGTTGCAAAGCACTTAATCTTCTTTGTTCAAACATAAATATTAATCACATCTAAATAATAAAATGACTCTAGATCTCAGCTGATAAGTTGTAAAAGATAATAACACAGAAGAAAGAACAAACAGTGAGTGATGTCCATTAAGCTCTCTATATAATTTTAGAACATAGCGAACCTCTTTTACCTCACATCTCCATCTATATTACCGCATTGCCGAGAAAGCTGAGTTTAAGCTGCAAATCTAACACGTTCTCAATGAATTTTCAACTCAAATATGAAAAATAACGATATGAGCCAGGTAATTGACTAGATCAACATCTGCTCATTAAGTTACTTGAAAATACTTTTCGATTGCACTGTGTGATATAAGTTACTTAGGTTTAGCTGATAGATAGTATTTATATAATAATATTCTATATTAAAATTAATATTTAGTTTATTATACTGTAAGAATACTTTATATTATATAGTTATAACCGTAGTTCATTCAAACTATACACATAAAATAAACTGTATACATGTGCATTTAAATCAATAATATAAGTAATTATTATATTTATAACTAAATTTAATCTCCGCTAACTAGCCACAAAGGACATCGGTTCCATTTATATATTTACTTAATTATTCAAAAATATATTAACGTGTGTTGTCTTCTCTTTTATTATTGTACCCTAGTTCCATTTATTATTTATATATCAAATCCTCATCACATTTAATTCGCTTCGTTCTCCATCAACAATAGTTATACAACTAAATTGACGAATCCTTGCTTGGCCCCTAAGACTTTCTGTATTTTGATTTGGTCTATTTGCTCTTGTCCTCCGTTAATCCCGTTTTCAACAAGTTAGTACACTTCAATGAATTTATCCAGTCCGAGCTCTTTCTCAAGGAATACTCTCGTTTTCTCCAGTTTAAATCCGAGTGAGTCCTTAGTTTTCATATTTTTAAGGTCGTTCATGAACGAATTAAGGACTTGGTTCGCCCCTTAATTAACTTCGTCCCCAAAATCGCTATTTTCGTTCTTCTTTGGCGTTTTTGGAACCTGTTCAGAAGGGGTTTTGGACTCAATTGAGGGGGATTTTGGAACGGGGAACTCCCTTTTGATGACGTCCGCTGGGAGCAAACGGGGGATCCACTTTGCAATTAGTGGATTCTGCACTAATTAAGCTACTGAGGGCCTATTGTTCGGATCCTTTTGTAGCATGTAAGCAACAATTTACTAGAGCTCTTTAGAATAAGTTGATGGAATGGGCTGGTACTTTCCGTCTAGGATCTTCACCAGGAGCATTTTGAGGTTTTAGGCGTCAAATACGTGCTGCTGAGTGCACAACTCATACAGTATGCAGCCGAGGCTCCACACATCCGATTTGTTGTTGTAGCCTTTCTGATTGCAAATCTCGGGCGAAAGATAATACGGAGTGCCCACTGCAGTCTGCGCCTGCTCGAGAGTGGATTACAAAACCTTGGACACACCAAAGTCGCCAAGCTTCACCTGCAAACGGACCTTGCCGTCGGCGGCGTGTAACTTGTTCAAGAATATGTTCTGGCCCTTCAAATCTCTGTGCAACGTCTTCTTGTCGTGCACGTGCTTCAAAGCAAGCAGAATCTGCACGAAATAAAACATTATCTGATCCTCCGGCATCGGAACACCAGACTTCTTCTAGTCCTCAATCAACTGGTGGATATCGCCACCGTCAGCATACTCCATCACAATGTACAAATTACGCTTGTCCATAAACGTATCAACGTACTTTACTATATTCGGATGGTCGAACTGCTTCAGAACCTCTGCTTCGCGCAAAGCCTCAGCACGCTCTGTTTACTTCATATTCGAAATTGCAATAACTTTCATCACAAAATTCTTGTTTAGCCCCTTGTGATACACCAATATAGCTTTACCAAACGCTCCCTGTCCTAGCACGCGTACTTCTTCGTATTCATCCAATTTTGTTGACATTATTAAACTGGGGGTGGAAAATGTTAAAGCAAATAATAATATTATGTAATAAAATTCAAATTTATACATTCTAAATATTAGAATATATAAATTAATTGAGATATATGTTAAATTAACAAAATTGATATAAAACTTAGATATCTGCCCTCTATAATTCCTGAAATAACTAATTTAATGACTTATTTTATAGTAATAATTTTAGGAGTTGCTTGAATGATATTTTGTATCTGGAACCATTTTAACAATCGAAATATATTGAATATATATTGAATAACTGAATGCTGATGGAGACTAAATTGTAGATTTTTCAGTTTTAAAATCATCAAAACTTTAAGTCTAATAGAATTAGTAACTAAAGTTAAGCAAGTGACTTAAAACTTTTCTTCGACCAACAAACTGAGAGAAATAAACGCCATAAGGTAATCACAAAGATTATTTTACAATAATTGTCTATTATTTATGGTACATGCTTTATACATTTATAAAGTGCTAATTTATACATATACGTTATTAATTACGTTAACATTACACCACTCCACTTTCAAATGAATAACTCTTCAATAAGTTTATATGGTTAATGAACTAAAGAATAAGATTCGTGCTAACACATTATGTATAAACGAAAAATGTATAAACGAAATAGATGAACTGTAAAACATCGAGTTCATTAATAATTTTGAAATTGATGAGCTCGTATTCATTTGTTGTAATAATTTAATTCCTAAACTAACAATAATCAGATTGTAAAATTAGAATTATATAAATGTGGAATAAAATATTTGAACGAGCTTATATTGCCTAATCTACAAATACTTGTGATTAACGAAGAAATAAAAGTTTAAAAGTCCAACTACACTATTGAATTTTGGTGAATTTGAGAATCTAAAAATAATTGAGCTTACTGGCTATAATTTCGATTTAAACCTGATTAAAGACTTTAAATTAACATAATTAACGTTTATAAATGTTAGTTAATACATATTGAATTGTCACTTTCACAGCTAACAAATTTAACATTATTAAGTTGTGGCCTGGATGATGTAGATTATTTAAGGCCTTTAGTCCATCTTAAAGTGTTGGATCTTTCAGTTAATGAAAACATAAATATTCACTCTCTGTAATTACTGAAAAAGTTAACTAAACTGAGTTTATTTAACTGTTCTCTAAACGACATCACATATTTGAAACCACTTATCAACTTAGAAGTATTATTCATCATAGGTAATAATACAGTTTATTTAGAACTGCTAAAAGATTGAACTTCATTAAAGACGCATAGGTTCTCAGCGATCACCCTAACTTTGGTTCGTATACCTTGGATTAACAAAGAGATGAAAAACCAAATGCAAAAGAAATGGCATTAGCAATTAATTGAACAACTGTTTTAGTAAGTATGCGGTCGAAGATTAATTGAGTTGAGAGGTTTATTTTATGTTATTAATTTTGTTGAAACGAAATAATGTTAAGCTTGTCAGTATTTCCACTTCGCAAATAATTAACAAAATTCTCGAAATCGACTTCAACCATTTAATAGGTAAATTACTATTTTCGTGTTCAATATATATTAAAACATATTATTCGTATTTTAAATCACTTTATTCATTTTTATAAATGTGTGTGTACCCTCTTATGTCATTTTATTCACTAATATGCGTTTTATAACACTCTGGACACAAATGATATCCTTTGCACGAACACACATATCTGCTATTACATTATTTGCAGCCGACACATTACGCACTTACTTTTGTATATACATGATAGTGTTTATATGCTTCTATTACTGGTTCTTTAATTGGGCTTACTGGTTGGTTACAACCTTCAATTTTTCGTGGTGTAGCTTTAATTTCATATTTTGTTAGATTTATTTTCATTTAATCAATTATGCTTTCAATATAATCCGTTATTTTAATTTCTTTATATTCTGGATGCAATAATTTCATCAAAGAAAACCCATTAACTAATATTACTTACATAAAATAAATAAACATCCTTGTGGTCCAACGAGTACATCGTCCTGGAAACTTAATATTTTTTGTAAGTTGGTCTATAATCAACTCCTTTATAATTATTATTGTAGTAACGAACTATTTCAGGTTGTTCTCTGGGAATACCACGAGAACTTACAAATTCTTACAATTAACAGGGTTATTTCACAAATTTTGATTTTGTATATATCATGGTTAAAGTTTTCTACTTTTTGCATTACCAGGTTTATTTTAGCTCAAAACTTCTTCTTCATGATCATTAAATATTTTATTTAGTTCTTCTAGATCATCTTCGTCATATTCATAGTCAGAATTTTCAGATTCTTCTTCATCAGATTCTATACCGTCTAAATTTGTCGATTTCTTCTAAATTATCGATTTCTTCTTCAGGTTAATCTAATAACAATTTAATATGACCATAACAGACATTAGAATGTATTTCCTCCCATTCTCTGCAAGACATTCCAACTTCATCAGCTATAAACTAATTGCGTATTTTAGTGTTCTTAGACCAATTATCTTTGACAGATCCTCGCTCTTTACCTGATATCATCATTGTAAATAGTATCATTAAGTATTTATCGAATTCTGATTTAGTTAATCTAGAATGCCCTCCATATTTCTACATTTTTCTTACTTCTGTCAAAGTTTTAATGTTATTATAGAATTATGGAGTAAATAATTATGTATGGGTTTCATAGATGCTTTCATTCATTGTTGGCATTATTTTTGTTAGGTGCGAAGTGGAAATACTGACAAGCTTAACATTATTTCGTTTCAACAAAATTAATAACATAAAATAAACCTCTCAACTCAATTAATCTTCGACCGCATACTTACTAAAACAGTTGTTCAATTAAGCTCAGAAATATAAACACTTAAATCGATTCACTTAGAAATATAAGAATATTTCATTATATATAATATTTCGTTCTAACTTGAGATTCAATATGACTGAATAATGTTAGAAAATGGAAAAGTGTATATCATAAATTATTAAAAACTTAACTTATTGCACTGGATAGTTGGTATCATTGTTCTAGCAGTTAAATTTGCCGCAAGATTTCCAGTGAGTTTTGGCTTTTTATTTCAAATTTGGCATTTAATTCACATAGTTTTCTCAAATATTATTATACATGTATATTGAGTTACACACGTATGAGTTAAATTTTAACTACCAAATCTCGAAGTGCTTTAATTAAAAGAAGAGTAAAAACTAAAAGACGTGAAAATAATACAAGTTATTTTATTGGAATAAATAGATAAAAATCATACACGTTTACTCAATGTGTATTCTTAGTTTTAAAGTGAATTACAATTCAATACATTACTTAAAATTTAATGAACATAAATAGTAACACTCCACATATGGATTCTTCATAAAATTTAGAGTCCTCGGAAGATGTACATGAAGATATTATAAGATATTATATGGAGAAATACCCTTTCTTAATTGACCATTCGTCATCCGAACATATCACTGAATAATACTTGATTGACGAACTTAGAAACCAGATTGTAGATAATAAACTAACGATTGAAGAAAATGATGAACTGAAAAACACTGAGTTCTTGAATGATTTTGAAATAGAAGAACTCAATATAAATGAGTGCTAAAATATTGTTCTCAAATTAAACCACAATACCATAAAGAAACTTTAATTAGATCACTGTCGAATATAATGTTCTGACGATTTTTAATTACCAAATCTTAAAGTTCTTTCACTTACTAATGATTAATATGAAAATAAAGCAACGTTTTTTTAGAGCATTGGGAAGTTCAAGAATCTCAAAGAAGTAATGCTCTGTGATTTCTTTGATGTTGATTTGAATATGATTCCTTAATAAATAACTGATTTATAGCTTCTTTCTTGTGATCTTACAAATATAGAATTACTTACGTAATTTACTTATTTAACTAACTTGGATTTAGCTGGTAATGGAAAGATTGATATACGTCCACTTTCGACGATGCGTCAGCTTACTGTATTAGGTCTATGCTAATGTGGCTTGAAAAACGTTGATTCTTTAAAATCTTTGGTTTAACTCAAAGATTTGAATATATCGTGTAATTATTCTTATAATAATGATTAACAAATTCAATCGCTTGATATTCATTCACTGCAATATTTAAAATAACTTACTCAATTGAATTTAACATATTGTTATCTGGTCGACGTGTCTTGTTTGAAACCTCTTTCAAACTTAAAATCATTGGATATCGCTTAAAATAATATTGTATACTTAGAACCGTTGAAAGATCTTAAATAACTTGAATTCCTGAATATATGGAAAAACTGCATTTAAGACACATCAGTACTAAACAATCATCCAAACTTTAATTTTTATAATATGGATGACTAAAAACAACCAGATAAATAATTAATAGCAGAAGCCAACAAGCTCAGAGACATAAACGTGTAAATATCATAATTAAGAAACATAACTAAGTTAGATTCGAGCTTGAAATCCAAAATGACTTGGTAAAGTTAGAAGGTATGCTAATTCTTATATCAGATTCACAATGCACATAATTAGTTCAGCGAATCTGTAGCCTCGTTATTTTAATTAGTAAATACTTCTGAAGGGCTGCAGTGATTACCATATATATATTTATATATTCTTTGGATAGTAATAATAGTTTTATATTTGGAAAACATTATTCATTTAAATGAAAATTAATTTTGAAAATGATATCAATCACTTTCCTAGCTATTTGTCTGGTACCTAAATTAGTAAACGCGAGCATTTTCAGATATGAAACTAAAGAAATAGAATAAGCCAACTCAGAAAGCAAGAATGTAGAAACGTGAATCAAAAAATTATCCAATATATTATTGTATTTGAATTGTCATTAATGTGTTAAACATATTTGATGTAGAATATGAATACAATACTACCTTTAGAGTTTTTGCAGTTTATTATCTATATTATACAATATGCTAAATATATAATATCATCAGTCATATTATTGATATATTATATGGATAAATGTAATAAAAATATTTAATACTCATGTTGCAAATCCTCAAACGTATATAATTAAAAAATATCATGTGAAATGATTTCAATCACTCTCCTAGCTAGTCGCCTCGCTGCTGTGGTACCTGAACTGGTGAACAACAGCGTCCTGGAACAGGTCTTCGCTGAACCCGTTTTCAATATCTGGACTCGTGTGAATGTGCATTAGTTTTGTAACTAAAGCGTTCTTCCTCAGTTGACCGGTGAAGTGACAGTCTCTGAAGCAGATGTAGTCCCAAGTTCCCTCCAGTTTTTAGAGGTCGACTGTTTATTTGGTCAACTGTAAGTTTATGAAGTGCGTTTTGGTTAGGAGCTTGGCATTGGTTAGGTCTAAAGTGTCATGTGGGTTGTAGTTCTCAATTCTGATGTTGTTTATTTGCCCGTGAAGTAATTGAGAGATTTTAAAGTTGCAAGATTAAATCATTAATGAGTTCACTACTAAGTGAGAAGTGGCTTGGCCCACTAATTTGCATTTGATGAGAGACACGTTGGATTACTCTAAGTCAACGAGGCCGAGGTCAATGTAGCACTGGTTAACTGATATTACTCTGGAGATCTAATAAGCGCGGTGCAAATTGAACTACTCGTGATTTCCGTAAATGAAGATAATTGGGAAGTACCTGTCCTAATACTGAGTTAAATTGTTATCGCACACTTTTTTACCACGGTTGTAGTGGATGTAGAGCGACTCGTCGTCGTGGCACGTTTCCATGAATGTCATTTGGAGTGTTTGATATATTATTTCCAAAATTGCGCAAACAGCGTGATATACATAATCCAATCAAAATCTAGATTTGAATCTAGATTGATTGATAATTATAAAAAACCGTATTATCAGTTGTTATTTAGCTTAATATGCAGATTGGAATTCTGATTTGTTCAAAATATTCATTTCGTGTGTTTTTTATAATTGGTCAGCTTTAGTCCTAATAATTCTCAATATAAATTCAATGAACTAATGAACCGATCAGAACACAATAACCAGAGCCCAAATCTTCTTTCCAATCAACAATTGAAAAAGTCAACGTTGACCTCATTATCATTGATCTCATTATTAATATATATTTTAACTAAACGGATTGAAACTCAAAATGAAATCAACAATATCAGAATCGAATCGAGATCGGATCGCTACATTTTATTCAGTTTTAATTCAAGAGGTTAGATCACAAACGAATAATAACGTGACTCGCAACAATCCAAAAAATCTAAACATTCAGGAGATTCTGTGATGAATTTCGTGTGGTAACGCCGTGCGAGACATTAAATTAGAGGAACGTTGATATTTTCTTACACATACTTTACTTATATTTATATTGAGATTATCAACCAACCTGTAGTAATGTTAAAAATTAAATAAAATAAAATATTTTTTAACTCAATTATTCATATAGATCCTACCTATAGACTTCTATAGATCATTTTTATAGTAGAACATAAATCCTGTCGAAAAGTATATTATGATTTCAAAAAATATTCTAACTTCTGGGCTAGCTAAGAACTGAAGCGTCTAAAATGAAAACTCCTTTAAGTTATGACTTACTTATTAATATTAGTATTTAAAATTATTTAATGATATATTTTTTAACATTAAAGTTTTTTATGTTTTAACTTATAAAATTAAATAAACTAACACCACATTCTATGAATTCACTCCACAACCTTCAAATGAGTTCATCTACATATTCTTAAGACGCTGAACACACATAGTCATAAATATCTGAATAAATTGGCTCATCCGAACATATAACCGATCAATATGTGATTGATGAATTTAAGAACTCGATAAATAATAAAAAATTGGAAATATATAGTAGAGAAGATTTATACAATATCGAGTTCTTAAATGATTTTGAAATTGAAGAACTCCATCTCTTTGAGTGCCATGATGTTGTTCTGAAATTAAACAACCCCAGGATTAAGATACTTCAATTAGGTGCATGTGAAATATAAAGTTTGGACGAGCTTTAATTACCAAATCTCGAAGTGCTTTTAATTCTAGAAAGCATTTATCATGAAGATGAGAATAACGAAAACAACCTAAAGTGTATAGATGGAAATTACCTTCTTTCAAGTTTAAGAAAATTTAAGAAACTCAAAGAATTAGTGTTAACTGGCTTTAAAAATCTTGATTTGATATTGATTTTAGAATTAAAACTTACTAAACTTGAGTTCACTTATTGCTATTTCAAGAATATTGAAGTAGTAATAACAAGTAGTAATAACAATATATACAAATAAAAGATTAAAATTTAACAACTAATATAAATAATAAAAGACTTGCACAGAATAATCAGCTAACTATGCTAGATTTAGAATGTTGTGATCTGTTCAACGTGGACTGTTTAAAAAATTTGTTCAATCTTTACGAGTTAAATCTCTCAATAAATTACGGAATTAATATTCACCCAATATAATACCTGAAGAAGTTAACTAAATTGAATTTAGAAGCATGTGCACTGATTGACATCACATATTTAAAACCTTTAGTCAACTTAGAAGAATTAATCATACCTAATAATAATATAGTTTACTTAGAACCGCTAAAAGATCTAAAACAAATTAAAGTTCTTAGCGCGGAATTGAACCAAATTTTTGACGCATAAGTTCTCAGCGATCACCCTAACTTTAGTTCATATTATTTGGATTACTAAAATGAACCAGGAGAATATTATATTGCAGATGCGAACAAACTGCGAGATATAAACGCTTAAATACCAACACTTAGATAAATATCAAAGATGAATTCCCGCTTGAAATACAAATTAGATTTGTAGTACAGGAATATAAATTAATGTTTTCAACACATATTTAGCAACCAAATTCAGTTTGTAAGTAAGGTGGCATCGTTGTTCTAACAGTTAAGTTCGAGCTAAGATTTCCAGTGATTTAATATATAATCTGATATTTTTCTTTCAAGTTATTTTTGCTTCTTACACATTCTTTCTTTTAATACCAGCTTATTTATTCCGTAATAATATTAGTGCTATTTATGAAATTATATTATGAAATTATCAACATGAGCAAAGCAGCTAACGGAAGAAGGGCCTCACTCATGGGTGTGGGAGCAAGAATGCGGAGCCTACTGCAGAAGACGCAATAATATATTAGAATATATATTTACCTAACGTACATAGGTGTGTCTAAAATTAATGATCATTCGCGTGAACTTACAGTTCCTGTACAGAAGACCGAACTAGTATAAACGAAAGTTAAGTGAGTGGGATATATATTAGAATATATATTATTTTAAATATATATTATTTATATACTATTTTAACTTAGCTATTGTAAAATACTTTATATATATATATATATATAAAAGTCACAAGATCAAAAGACCACTAAAATGCCCCAATCGAACACAAAGTCTCCTCGAAAGGAAACTTAGAAAAAGAAAGAGGATAAATAAACTGTCTTAGAAAAGCCTGTCGAATAGCCAAAAGATGGTCTAAATGAATAAAAAACGATAACTGACGCAAAATAGGAAACCAAGCCAATCTTAACGAAAGCCTAGAAGAAGAAGCTCCAAATGGAATATCAGAAATAGTTTATCTAACAATAGAGAGCTAAGGAAGATATCAAAGCGTCTAAACCCTAGGAAAAAGTTAATCTACCACCGGCAATATACCCCGAAATTAGGAATTTGCAAAATCAAATAAACTAAGAAGGACCCCAGGTACCTAATCAAGTTAATGAAACAGTGCATCAAAGGCAACCACCACCAAGCAATGCCAATACAACGGAACAACCTCCCGTGCAAGCCGAAGGAAATAACGAGCAAAGAGAAACTGAGACGCGAGAACCAGTTTCTGGAAATTAAGTTAGCGAATCAGGTAAAACTGGTTCGCTGACGACTCCGTGAGGGCCCTGTTGGGTCCTTACTGAGTGGGCATAAATGACGGGTTGAACCCGTTTTGAAAGTGGAAACACTGGCGTGCGAGAGCCTATGTTTTGCTTTCAAAAATCTCAATGAAGTCTGTTTGTGCCGTCTCGAGGAAGTGATATATATATATATATATATATATATATATATATATATATATATATATATATATATTTATTTATTTCGTTTAAATGTATTTTTTAATTGTCTTTAATTACGTTAACGATAAATATATTCTTAGCTTTGACAGATGTTCTATTCTAAAACGAGGAACTTTAATAGCACTACCAACTCAATTGATTCTAAACAGTTCATTTTAATTTCAATTGGACCAAGCCACTGTAGGAAAGGAATAGATACAAGAATTAATTAGAAGGACAAAACTAAATCAATATCTTCTGGCTTCATTTATAGCTCAAGTTTACCAAGCAAGTTACAGGTGAAAATTAACAGAATACCAGCTATCATCCATATATTTCGTAGCCAAAAATTCCCAGATGGTTTTAAATTACATTATAATTATTAAGTTATTATTTGAGCAATGGTAATTCGAATATTTCTCCTTCAGATGTATACGGACCAATATAAAATACTTTTCATTCGCTTAAGTAAAAGAATATCTGTAAATCGATACTTTTCACACATTTGGAATTAGTGAACCACTTTATTGGTTGCGATTTTGTAATTGTTATTACTATTAATATGTGTGAACTTAAGAAGTTAAGAAGTTTCTCCTTTGTATATATATATATATATATATACTGCGTAGATAAACAAATAATTACAACAATGGATTGAATATAACATTTATCAGAATTGTATTATGATCAAAAATGAACTAAATGTGAAAAATGAAATGAAAACTGTATTGTGAGAATATTTTACTTTAATATTTCGAGAGGTAGTGAACGCATAATATTTATAAAATTTCACTCCTGAATTCCAAAAAAAGTTATAAAATATTACTGTATCATATATCATATATATCTTCAGGATAATTCAACTCAATTTATGAGATTCTTGTGATCTATTGGCAAATTAAAAATATAAATATATAAATTATACCATTCACACATTTATATTTGTATAGTATTAGTTACCACATATTCCGTTTATATTCGGAAGGGCAGCAGCAAAATTCGCATACCAATCTTATTATGTACTAGTTTTTCCGTTAATACATTTCAGGCTGTATTAATAAATTAAATCATATTAGTAATTATGTTTGACGTGTTCAGTGTAGGCGCAGCAGCTAGGCATAATAAGCGCATTTACATAAACCGTTTTCGTTCACAGAACCGGGCCATTCTTTGCATGGGTTTTGAGCGACTGCGATCGCGTTTACAGCTGACATTATATTGTTGTATACATCTTTTACGTATATCATAATGGCAGAAAAGTTATTTTTCATGTTCAGTAGATTTTCGGTTAAATAGTTTATGGTTTGAATTTATTTTGTTTCGATTAAATCTGTAACAGTTTTAAACTCAATTGTGTTCTAAATTTTCATTTCGTCGATGTTTTTGTGAACGGTTTCGTTCACATTCACCAGGTTTTCAATAATAGCATTATCGTTTTCGTTCATATTTTGAGTGAGTTCCGTTAAGTTTTTAATAATTAGTTCCTCTAAAACGTTGAAAGAGATTTTTATCTCATTTTGAATTTCTTTTAGTTTATTTTCAAGATCAGTTGCGTTCTTTTGAATAATTGAGAACTATTGAACCACGTTCACACAGAAAGAAACGTTCAAATAGAACCCAAAATCACATTCGCATGTACTTAAAACTGAGTCGAAAACGAATGGGTACTCACACACAACAGTAGAATTTTAAAGCAACGTTGAAAATTGAGGCTGGAGCATGCACAAACCATACGTTACAAAATAATTACTAGCACATAAATCAGCACATGATAACGTTTCTGCACCAGTTATTGTCGCATAATGCAAAGAAGAACCGAATCTTTACGTATTTTCAGCACATACCTAAAATTTATTGATTTCAATTTAAATAGCAGCAGAAAGCTTCGAACAAATATAACCATTTTACACACTAGAAATATTGTTAAACCCAGATAAAATAGACTCTGTAATCGAAAAAGTTGTAAGAGATTGGTTAACGTGATTTACTAAACCTGATGAAAAATTACTTCTAAACCTAAATGAAATATTTACTTTCGATATTTATACTGTATTAATTGATTACAATATTAAAGCTGAAATTTACACACCATACGCAACAAATTATAGTTGAGATTGTTTAATGTCTATGTTACATTGCATACATACTAAGGCTCCAATAAGTATTGAATAATTAATTGTTACAAATATATCTGAGTCTAATATATCTTACTTTTGTGTATTGAACCCAAATACAGCAAATTAACTAACTTATTACATTTCTAATTAAATCTCTGATGATTAAGTAGCTTAAGTGTATATAAACATATGACTTGATTATTATGCAGAAAATATTTATTTGTTTATTATTATATTATTTATATTTTTGAGCTTTTAACAGTACTAATATTAAATATTATCAACTATCAAATATTTATCACATAAATTTGATGATTATTGTATACCATTTGATAATTATTTATATATTATGATTATAGAAGACAACATGTTCATATTTAATGATAATAAATAATATATATTCAAAATATTCCATCCGAACTGTGCAAGAGAATGTCTCATCAAAAGTATAACTGGCTCCTTTTGATGCTGGAGCATATCGCGTATTCCATGTCGCTTTCTCAAAAGGAACCCGTGACGCTGTCGAGCCATGAAACACTCATGGATGGATGATAATATAACTTAGTTGGGACTCAATTTAAAGCTGAATGTGTGCGAGAGAATGTAAAGACCATTATTGCGCAGAAAGAATAGGCGTTATGGATGTTAGTGTAAGCGCGAGAACTCAAAGAGACAGCGCGAGGCTATATACCGCTAACCGGTATATTCCATCTGCCCGACGTTTACGCTTATGATAAGAATCGCGTATGAAACATTAACTCAGTTCCAACGTCTCTGTGTTTTGCAGCAACTCTGTGAGAACTGTAAATATTCTTTGTAGGTGTTTGTGCCTTATTTATGATATTTAGCCGCAGCTCTCAACAAACAATATACCAGCTGAATTATGAAAATTCATTTTCCGCAGCCGCTGTGTTTTGCTGCTTTATATTACAACTCATTGTAATAATAAATGTCACCGATACAGTATTCATGACTCATAATATCAGACTATTGTTGACCACTCAAAACCAGCTTTGACTAAAAATCGAATACTTCTAATTATGCATTTACAAATACGAGAACGGCATATCACTAATAAATAAAATCTATTTCATTGAGTTTGTGGTTGCGCTCAGTCTCATCAAAAGTATAACTGGCTCCTTTTGATGTTGGAGCATATCGCGTATTCTATGCCGCCATACCATAAAAAAGTAATATTATTAATATTACGTATATATGTTTACAAGCCATTTTAATAAACTGGAGAATCATTAACAAAAAGAATTATTAAAATATATATTATTTTTACTTGGTCATAGTAAAATAACTAGTATATATTTATTTGTTGCGATTGGATGTATTGTTGGATTGTTGCTGTTGAGATGATTATTTAATTGTTATCAAAAAACTAAAGCTAATCTCGACGTTTTATTGATTTTTCTAGTATTTTGTGTAATTTTTACATTTTATGCAAAATTTTAACACTCCATATTTAAATGGAGATCTAAAATTCTAATATAGATGATGCATAAGATAACTGGAAGATTTTAATGACGAAACTCTGCTCCTAGTTTAATACAGTGGACTAGCACGATAAATCTGACTTTTCATAAGACATTACTGAACAATAATTGATTGATTCATTCAAGAGCCAGATAAAAGATAATAAATTGATTATATTATTCAATTCTAAACTATAAAATATCGAGTTCGTAAATGATTTTGACATTGAAACACTCACAATTTATAACTGTGAAAATGTTATTCCTAAAATAAATAACCCAAGAATTAAATATATATATATATATATATTGAATTTGATAACTGCAAAATAAAATGTTTAAATGACATTTAATTGCCAAATCTAGAAGTGCTCAAACTTGAAGATAACTGTTACAATGTAAAAAACATTCTATAAAGTTTAAGATAATTTAAGAAACTTAAGGAGTTGTTGCTCCGTTGTTATCGCGATATAGATTTGAAACTGATTGTAGATATATAACTCACTAAATTAGAACTTTCTAGAAGTAATCTAACAAATATTGAGTTATTAACACGACTTACATTGCTAACAAACTTAAGTTTAGAGAATAATAAAGGCATAGATATAAGTCCACTTTCGCAAATGATTCAGCTTACTAATTTAAAGTTAGATGGATGTGACCTGAAAAACGTTGACTTTTTAAAGCCCTTAGTTAATCTTAATTAATTGGATCTTTCACGTAATGAAAACATAAATATTCACAGTCTATAGTTCATGAAATAACTTACTAAATTGAATGTATATAGATGTTCTCTGATTGATCTAACTTATCTTGAACCTTTAATCAACTTGAAACAGTTAAACATCTCTCAGACCAATATTATATATTTGGAACCGCTAAAAGAACTAATATAAATAGAATGCCTTGACGCAAAGTTTAACCTGATTTTAGATGTTACAGTTTTAAACAATCATCCGAACTTTTGTTCGTATAGAATGGATGACTAAGATTAACCAGATATATAAGAAATCATCATAGCCAACAAACTGAGAGATATAAACGCTTAAGTAACAACACTTAGATATATTTCAAATCTGAATTCTTACTTGAAATCCTTTATAGCTTTAGAACGTAATAATTTAGATAATTGTTTGCAACGTGCAGCGGATAACATAAGTTAGTTCATTGGATAAGCGGCATCCTTGTTCTAGCAGTTAAGTTCATTTTAATGTTTCTAGTGATTTCTAATTTTCTTATAACAGAAAATGGTAACTTATAATAAAAGTGTGCTTAATGTTGCATACACTCTGTATGTAATCAATAAATTTTGTTCAACGAAGGTATATGTGCTATGTAATTTAAAACAAATAGATGGTCTGATTATGAGATTCATGGAAAGGCGTCGTAAAAAGGTGTTCATTTAAATTCTGAAATACATAAGAAGACATCACACTGTTAATTAAGTCTAACCGTTCTATACTGGTCACAATATATATCTGATCATCACATTGTAACTTGAATGTGGTCATTAATATAGTGGTAATTAATATAATGTTGTATTACAACCTAAACTTTTGGAATATTCATTATTTTCATCTAACTTTAACATACTTTAACTAATGATTAAAATATTTTAAAATATTTTAAACTCATTTTTGTAGGAAAATAAGGAAGTATCGATTTAACGCTTTTTGTTGAGACGATTGTCACTATTATAAGATTTACAAAAATATAAATCATTTGTGTATCGTACTGTATTATTTTTATCACTATGTTATAGACCATGTAGAAAAGCAACAAGAGAACTTTAAAACTTTGTATCTTAATCATCTTGCAATTTTACTATTTTACATAGTACCTAGTATTGTGTTTGAAACAGTAAATTATAGATAACGAATGATCTTACTTGGTCTTATAATATTTTTAATTTGAATATCATATCCAATTAGAAATAATGCAAATGAAGTTCCAAACCTCGAATCTAAAATGTGCATTGTTTTTCTTCACACCACTATATGATGTTATAATATTCATTGCATGCAACTCTCCCCATTTCTGGGATCTTCGACGCCGGTTGGAATTCTTGCTTTAGAAATCAGTCCCAAATTGACTTACAAGTGAACAACATGAAAAAGCTCAACCTGGACACACTGATTCTCCAATACAGCATTGACAAAACGTAGCGCTTCTACGACTCCAAGCTTTCCATCGCAACTGGAACCATGAACAACTCTTACTTTGAACGCATCATCCCATCTGCCGCCAAATAAAACATGAGCATCTATCTCGCAGTTTACTCCGAAAACGATGGCTGGTGGACAACTCCAGATGACACGTATCTTTTCAGACAACGTGATAATTCAATCAAGGTGATAGATGAGTTATTAGCCATGTTTCCATAAACGGCTATCAAGGGTTTCTACATTCCTCACGAAATCGCCAGGTATTATTGGTAAGTCCCCGCCGATGCTCAAAGACTGGTGAACAACTTCCTCAAGCCAGTAAGCGACTATGCTCACTCTAAGAACAAGACCATGATGATCTCTCCTTTTTACAATCAAGATCTTGAAACTTCAACGTAAGAATACTAGTTTTTCAAGGACATGTTAACCAATAGCTCCGTTGATATCATTGCACTTTAAGACGGAATCGGCTCCAATGCTCCACGCCGCCAAGTTAGCATCGAGTACATGACAGCGATCGCGAGGGCGGCAAGCGAAACCAAAAAGTAGTTCTGGACCAACGTCGAACTCTTTGAGGCATCCGCTCCGGCCGATATCACGCGCATTGCCCAACAATGTGTAAACGCCACAGCGGTAAATGCTTCAAAACTAGTTTCATATGACTACTCATCTCTTACTTTGGATCATTATGCACAGACTATGCAACCGTTGTTCACTGACCTGGTTAACTGGAACGCCTTAACAAAATGTCAGTTCCAGAACAAGACCTTTTATAACAATGCCTGCTATGCGACATGCCCTGGAAAGATGCTCTTGAGTAACATGTCATGCGTTACAACTTGTCCAACATCGAATCCATTAAATTTTAACAAGTCGTGTGTTGTTAGTTGCCCAACGAGATACACAGCTGGAGCTAACAAGGTTTGTGCCCAAAATAAATCTGGATAAACCATCGGAATCGTAACCGGTGTAACCGTAGGAGCGGTGGTAATAATCGCACTGGTTATTGGTACATTTGTGTTCCTCAAGAAATAAAAAGATGGTAGAAAGTCCATGAAGTTACAAGTCAAGCTTGACACCACGATCTATGCGTGAGTTAACTTAATATTCATTTATTAATAATTAACTGATATGTTTTAGAGAATCTTTTAAAACGAGTTTTGACAGAATATTTAGAGTTGATTAACTGAACTGATCTTTATTTACATTCTTGGTGCAACGAGAATACTTTTGAGAAGTAAATATGTCTTTTTCTATTAATTTCAAATTTAGTAAAGCCAAGGTAAACAGCTTTCCACATCTCAAATTGAAAATGAAATACTGATCTTGAATAATACATTAATGAAATATTAAAGGAAATATTTGCCCAAACTTCAGCAATTACGTTATGACGTTGAATAGCGCTAGGAAATTAAAAAATATAGACATTATTTGACGATAATTCAAATATAATTTGATGGATACATTATGATAATATTTTCAATAATACTTTCTGGCTGAGAATTGATCTTAGATAGCAAATGAACATAAAATACAGTTCAATGACTATGAACATGGTGAAGTAAACAAACAGGTTACCAAATATCTTATAATGATAGAAAATAATAACGCAAAGTTGTGGTTGAAGCGAGATTGATGCTCAAGAAGATTAAATAAATAGAATAATTGAAGAATTTATTTTCTGTGAAGCCAGTTGAGCTTATTATTCAAACAAAGTTAAATAATATTAATTTTTCTAATACAATAATAAACTGGGCGTCAGCTGCGGATATTGTTTTTAAAGACCTTTGGTCAAAGTAAATATGTTCAGTTATTCATTAAGTGTTACCAATCTAATAATAATGATAAAAATCAGAAAAAGTACTAGTAATACATTTATATTAAATAAACAGAGTGACTTAAAATACGATTTATAAATTTTAATACAAGTTTAACTCAAATTTTAGTGTTCTGCTATTAAATTGAAAGAGTCGAAATGCATCATTTTGATATTAGTTTGTGAAGTGGGTAGGCTGTTTACCTTGGCTGTATTTAGATTCAAATTAATAAAAAGTCAATCACTTTCCACACACCTCATGTTTAGTTGCACCAAGAATGTAAATAAAGATCAGTTCAGTTAAGTTGCCTTAAATAATACTATATTGGTTAATCAAATCCTAAATTAAAGAAACCATTCATTATTTTCCTTTATGATATACCTATTATATCTTATTATACATTATCAATTTATATAATATGCGTATTTCATCATTACGTTTGTGACTATTCACAAATATAACAAAATTTTGTAATCATTTCGTCATGTAATACTTTGATTTATTCTATTTGCACTTAGACTTAATATTTCTTAGTAATAATATAATTATATTTAGAGTTATAACAACTGTTGAGTTCGACATAATTATTTTGAACAAGTATGTTCAAATTGTTATAAAATTAACGTAAGAAATCGTGTCTTTAAGATATATAATGTTAACTGGTATAATTTTTGTAATATGTTTCTAACCTAACAGAATCGTAACCGAATATCTATTTGAATATGATATTATTTAGTTGCATGCCCAATGGACCTAAACATATAGAGGCGAAAATGAATCTTGGCCACCCCCTTCCTTGAAGTGAAATTGTAGTTAGATTATTTTTGATATTATACATCTTCCTGATAGCTTTAATGTATATTTTATACAATTTTATATTTCTTCCACTCTACTCTTGTCAAAAATTCTAAAATACATCAAATTCGTATATTGTTTTAAACGGCAATAGCTGAAGACTTGAAGTCTTATGAACTTCCAGTGTATGATAATGTACTAACATCGTAAATTTTAAGAAGCAGTCCAATAATATATTTTCATATTCTTTTACTTCAGAAAGTTAATTATTGTTGACTGTACACAACTGAGATATTTAGTTTCGATTTTATGGGCTGGAGTGAAAGGAGTTCATTTTACTAATAATATATAGTTTAGAGATTCCAGCAGCTCTCGTTATGGTAGTTAAAATACTAAAATATAATTAACTTTGATTATTGCAGTTAAACCTTCTAGCCAGGAAAGCCAATAACTATTTAAATATGTTGACTTAGGTACTCCTAATTGTCCATTACATTCATTCAGGTTCGCTCCGATACAATTCCCAATCTGTTGTATTTTTCCAAAAGTTGATTTTTGCAACTAAAAATGAATTTCTTGAGTTCCAGAGGAATCAAGTGGAGTTCATAGTTATACGATATATTAGTATAGTAGTGATATATCGTTATTAGTAAATTGGAGTCAATTCGTGATTTACTAAAAAATCAAATTCAAAAAATCAATAATTTCAATAATTTGGGAATCGTATCAGAGGCCACCAGTATAACTACCCTGTATAGTTAGGGGTACATAAAGCAATATAATCACACAATATACGGAGTTCTGCCTAGACGGTTTAGTTGTGATAATTAAGCTTTCACTAATTTTAGTATTTTGAGCACTATTATGCAAGCTGGCTGGTTAACATTAAATTTTGGTATTAATATTTAGTACTTAAACCAATCCCTCATTTAAGTCAGAATTCATATATTTGACTGATCTCACACCACATGTAATTTAATTGAAGTTAACGAAAATAATAAATTAATTATAAATTTAATTATATTTCTTTTATATGCACCTAATCAAATAATATAGTATCACGGGAGTCTATGCCTTCAGATGTAATTTGTATAAATGATATAAATATGTTGTGTTAAAAAGAAATTTTATGAGGAGTAGAGTGGTAATATAATATTAAAATAAAATATAAATGTTTTAATATTGCAGCTTATTTCCCCTATCAAATACAGTCTATCTACAATTTTACTTCAAGGTAGGTGGTGGCCAAGATTCATTTTCGCCTCTATAGCATGCTTCTAAATTACTACGTTTCAAAATTATATTTGCTTTTGCTAATTTATACTATATCTGCCGTTAACATGTTCAAGACATAGTAAAAATCTTGGAGTTAGATATAGTCAAATTTCAATACTAAAACTCCGTTTAGCGCCATGATTACTTTGATATTATACATTTTTTAATGTGAACAAGGCTTAAGTTGTCCTTCACCAAATACACGTGGATGGTAAGTGCGTAAACTTTATCGCAAAATTGATAATAAAATGTGTTTTTGTGATTGCAGCTTACGCATTTCAGTTTGTGATTTGCTTTAAGCTGGTATAGTTTCTTCGAGTTATTGTGCACGTACAATTTATCGTTCATAGTGAACATATTTCCTCCTTGGTGGTTAAGTTTCTAAAATCCTCTGTAGTGTTGTCCGTATTTTGGTAATTGGTTGACTATTTCGATGTTGAGGTCGCTCTTTACGGCGAATATCGTGTCTAGCACGTTGAAGTACGTTTTTCCGAAGCAGAAGTGCACGTTGCTGAATTATTCTCCTGGAGTGTAATACTTTGTAAAGTGAATTTCACTTTTGAGCGTTTTTTGGTTTATGAGATAAACGAATTATTATCCCTCGCCTGGGTTGAACGAGAATTCTGTTTTAATTTGTTTTATCACTTATTGCTGTTTATTTATAATTTCGGTTTGGCCATTCACTGTTGAAAAGTATAAATCCAGTTCGTTAATGGGTTTGAAAACGAACATCCGTTCATTTTAGCTCTGATTTTATTTGAAGTTGAAACTGCTCACCCGGTTCTTTTAGAACTTTTTCATTTTTACTTCGTTCAGAAGCGTTTGAAGTGGAACGGTAATCAAAAGAAATAAAAGAAAACACCGATTAAAATATTGGCGAAAGTTCTCAGGTTTTGTTTTGTTGTTTACATGCGTTTGGAGTGGTTTTAAATTGTTTACATTGATTTTGTTTTAATTTTAGTTTTCATCCATTTAATCATTTTCTACTACTGATCTTGAAAGTGAAAATAATAAAACGAAGAAACTAGTTTCATAAGATAACAGATAGGCTGCACATGTATATGATAATATAGAATGATAATAAGGAACATAATAAGGTATATTTCATTTTCTCCTTCAAATAATTTCATAACAACACCTTATACTCAACTGAACTTTGATTAACACTATATTTTTGATAATAGTAAAATATACTTAGCTATCCTGTACATATAAATCATAGAGACTAGCTTTTACGGATACCACAATAGAAATTAGTCTAGCGGAATCAAGTAATCATCAACTATTGAGATTAACACTTATGAAAAAGCATAGAAAAACAAATATGTTGACAAATTGAACGTTCTCATCAAGCCCGTTTCGGCACATGTTAATTTGATAAAAGTAGCTGCAGACAAAATTGCTATTTACAAACATATCATAATATTACAAAAGAAATGATATCTAGGTTGCATTTCTTTATATTTTTATAGTCTTACAAGTAAAATTGAGTAAACAATATATACAGTACATTCTAGACATGCGATTATTCTCAAGTCCAATTTTACAAATACATTATTTCTTAACATTTAGCGGAGTGGTGTATTAAACATATTATTATACATTATTTGTAAAAATAGTTTAATAAAGAACCTTTTTGTAATTCAAGTTAAAGATATTGTAAAAGTATAATTCATTAATTCTTGAATTTTAAAACACGATATTTAAGTAAAATTTTAAGCACAGGCTTATATTGCAATAAATTTACTATAACTTATTGATTAAATACCGAATTTAGAAATTTTTGAAAACATGAGTTAATTTGGCTTAATTATTATCAATAATTAATAATAATTTTAATAGATATAATAAATAGTATATTATAGTATATGAAAAAGGTCGTAGCTTCAACGGATATAATTATATATCAATCAGTAAAACAGTTATCAGTAACATACTCGAATATTCACAATCATTTGAAATAATTGCTTTCATTGTGCTGTGTAGGCAGGATTACGTTCTTCAGAATTCTGAACACCTGTGAGTAAATAGAAAATATTAAGCTCTACTAATTCTATTCATAATTAGATTTACAAAATCAGACAGAATATTAAACACGAAAGTAAATTGAACACACTCATTTAACTAGCTCTCAATATATTACAACCAAAATAACGAGTAGGTATATATGGATATCAATTCCTTTAACGACAACTTAATATTAAATTGTAAATATAACATAACATAACACTTCAGAGAATGCAATAAATACTACACCTTAATGAATATATTTTAGCTGTAAGCGAATTAATCTACCCATTATAAATAAGAGAATGCAACCCCATTTTTGTATATGTCTTCAAATATATACATATATATAATTACATAACATATACATTACAATTACATTACAGTAGCTGTAACATCTTATAACCACCATATCCACACCCATCATCTCTGAAAAGTTAATAACCTAGCATGTAATAATGTTGTATAAATATTAATAGCACAGTAATAACACGATAAAGTATAAAAACAGTAATATTTTCAAACTTTTTTTGGAATTTAGGAGTGAAATTTTATAGATGTAACGTATTATGTACCCTTCGAAATATTAAAGTAAAATAATTTCATTTTTTATATTTCTTCATACTCCATTTTTATAAGCTGATTTTGACCTTATTTTGATATTCACTGCTACTAGGAATAATCAACAATAGGTTTAGCTTGTTTTTCATAGTGGTATTTCATGAGTAGTATATGACTATCTAAGTCATTCTGCATTTCTGTAAAATATCGAAATTTTCATATTTTTTAATGTGTACCCCTTACTGAATCTTAGTTAAAGTTGCAATAGTAGTCGACGACAATTTTCGGCACTCCAGACTTATTTTCAGGCACAATAAAAGCTGTAAAAGTTCTTGATATAAAGTATTTTGTACAACAGATCTTTTCAAGGAACTTTTTAGAAAATTAGGAAAATCCCGATTTTCAGCAAATTTGTTGATTTATTTTCTAAATGTACTTTGAACTAGTTCCATTCAAATGGTATTGTTTTGACTTTCTCAAAGCGGTTGGAGTTGAAATGTCTAACACAGAGTAAATTTTTGTCCTTCATTAAATTAATCACAGAGCTCGACGCAGCCTAAAAACTAATACTATTTGTTAATATTAATACGTTGTGTTACTATTGATGTTGGAAGAAACATTATTTCTCAGCAATTGAATTTAGTTAAGAATATGTCTTGAAATTCAAGAAGCTGAATCTATGATCTATATAGCTAGATTGAATGTATTATTAATCATGATCAATTATATGTTATCACTATATATTGATATTGTTTTGGTTGTTTTTAATTTCGAGTTTTGTAAAAAAGCAAAACATTAAATTTGTTCATAAATGAGTAAATATATCTCAAAATAACATTTTTGAATATATTATTAAGTGAAGAGATAATATGTTTTGTACCGACTAAAATAGTTAGCTTATGATTTGTAAACGAATATTATATTTTAAAATTTATAATACATTATTTAATGCTGAATCTTAGTGAGCTGATAATAAATATTAGTTATTTTTACTTGAATATTTAAATTTAATCTTTCAGCAGTTCAGATTAAATACATAGAAGATATTTGAAGCTATACAATCTTTAACTATAAAGAGAAGTGGTATATAAACATCAAGTATAAATTTAACTAGGGTTGAAACAAATGTTCGTATTTTATTACAATAGTCATTTAAATGTAAGTGAGGATCGAAATAAAAAGTTGAGACTCACAAGTTTTTCATATTTCTCTCAATCCTAACCGAATAAGATGATCCTGTTAATTATTGTTATTAATAAATCACTAAGTATTTCAACGAATTTATTTATTTATGCTAATTAGAAGTTACACCTATTACGTTAGTAATGATTATGATTAAATTTGAATTAAACTGTCAGAGGAAGAAACTTTTAAAATTAGCTCGAATAAATGTATTACTGCGCAATAATAACTTGGTTGCTAAATTATAAGCACCTAATTTAATTCAAGTAAAATATGATATTTGTTGCTTCTAAAATTTCAGAGATTCTTGAAAATTCAAATAAATTTTCAAATCTCAATACTATTTCTATCAACGATTGATCCATTTTCCACAATTTTTCCTGGAGTGCCGAGAATTGGCCTCGAAGTTTTTATATGAAACTTTAATATCTTTTCTTAAGTAAATTTCGGCAAAATTATGAAATATTCATAAGCTCTGGATGCGCTTCATTTATCGTACCCCACTTTCGACTAAGAAAATTTTATCGGGTTGATTTTTCTTGAAAAGCAGAAGCTTGCAAGTTAAAAGTTTATTTTGATGAGGTACAATTAATAGATCGTTATTTTGGTGAAACTGGGTCAGATATGATTGAAATATTTAAGTTCATGGCGTAAAATTGCATGGGTTTTTATTATAGTAAATATTTCTCTAGTTTTCCCTATAATTATAACTCATATTTCGAGTGGAAACTGTGGAGTGTAAATTATATTTTAAATAAAATTTTACTAAAGTATTCGCAACCAAGACTAAACAAACTCATTCTAATAATTTCAGCACTCCTTTCGGTCTAGATCCCAAAGCAATTACTGTGTATAAAACAATACTATCATTTCCGAATTGATATAATTTGATGACATCTCAAAAAATTAACACTAAAAATATAGGTCCTTTACATAGTTACAGAAGTAAAAAACGCATTAAAATGAAAATTTCATTATAAAATGTTCCTGTGATTGAAGTAATCGATTATTGAGTGGATGTTTTTGAAATGTACCAAAAGAGTGAGCCGATATATATATATATATATATATATATATATCACTTCCTCGAGACGGCACAAACAGACTTCATTGAGACTTTCAGTTCAGTGTTTCCACATTAATTATAATTTCTAGCTAATAAAAATAAACTAACACTCTACGACCTTCAAATGAGTTCATCAAACGATTCTTAAGACACAGAACACACATCCCATCCTGACTCATCCGAAAATGCCACATAATAATTGATTGATGAACTCAAGAATCAGATCGACAACAACAACACATTAAATATATATAATTATGACGAATTGTATAATATCGAGTTCTTAAATGATTTTGAAATTGAAGAACTCCATCTCTTTGAGTGCCATGATGTTGTTCTAAAATTAAACAATCCTAGGATTAAGACACTTTAATTACATTGCTGTGATGAAAAACGTTTGGACTAGCTTTAATTACCAAATCTCGAAGTGTTTATACTTTATGAAGAAACTGAGGAAAATGACATTTTTGCAAGCTTATCATAATTTAAGAAACTTAAAGAATTATATTTGTATGGTATAGCTCTCAATTTAAAACATATTTAAGAATTGTAACTAACTAAATTAGAGCTCGCCTGCAAATTAACAAATTTTGAAGCAATAACGTAATTAACGTAATTAACCGACTTAAATTTATCAAATAGCACAAATATTGGCTCGAAAATAATATTGCTTTCGCAAATGCTTCAACTTACAAATTTAAAGTTAGATAGATGTGACCTGAAGAACGTTGACTTTTTAAAGCCCTTAGTTAATCTTAATTAATTGGATCTTTCACGTAATGAAAACATAAATATTCACAGTCTATAGTTCATGAAATAACTTACTAAATTGAATGTATATAGATGTTCTCTAAACGACATCACATATTTAAAACCACTTGTCAACTTAGAAGAACTACACATTTCACATAATAATTTAGTTTATATTGAACCACTTAAAGATCTAAAACAAATTAAAGTTTTTAGTGCGGAATTGAATCAAATTCTTGACGCTTAAGTTCTCAGAAATCACCCTAACTTTGGTTCGTATATATTGAATTACATGTAACAAAGAAAAGAGAAACCAGATTCAAAATAAATAGCATTTGCTAATTAGTTGAGAGATATAAACGCTTAAATCGATTCACTTAGAAACATGAGAACATTTCGTTCTAACTTGAAATCCAACATTGCTTAATAACATTAGAAAGTCGAAAAGCATTTGCAATAAATTAAATATAACTTAACGATGTGCACTGGACAGGTGGTATCGTTGTTCCAACAGTTAAATTCGTTGCAAGATTTCCAGTGAGTATGGCTTATTATAAAATATCATTATCTGAAACATATTGTATTTGAAAATTCGTATTGTGTAGTCGAACTATGCGACATAAATATTTCGGGCACCAAATGAAATAATGAATGTAGATTTAAATGTTTATGTCATAAATTGTTATTATAACAACCCTAGTTTATGAACAATTTAGCTAAAAATCAAATAGATATTATTCTTTGATTAATAATTTCAATAAAATTTCTTTAAATTTCTTTAAATAAGTACAATTATAATTTGTTTGAGTCAGTTTGATACAAATAAACCAAATAAGTATTAAATATGTAAAATACAAGTTATGTATACTACTGCTTTGGATATGGATGTCTTGTGTTACATATAAACTTTTAATTTTAAGATAAAATCTAAAATAATGATAAAGTTCCTCAACCATGAAGTAACCAGATTCTTAAGATAGCTCAACAGAAATACATGATGCTGCAACAGTTCCTTGTAAAATATTTATATTAATTCACCCTTCCATATTATTTATTTATTTATTTATTTATTTATTTAATATTTATGTTAATTCATTTATGTTATTCTTAATGTAATATAATTTGAATTCCTGTATTGGATAATATTATAATTATTAATAAACATATAAACATATAAACATATAAACATATACTTTTCATATCTTTTCATTACACCTTTATACTTTATATTTGTAAATTATTGCTCCCCTAAAGTAAAGCCAACCATCGTCTCCGATCTGATCGGGTTCTTGCCATTTCAATCGTTTTTTTCGATTAAGTCAACGATTAAAAGACAATTAATTATTTATAATTTTCAAGCTACATGTATACTATAGACTTATAAACAACTAAAAATTAAATAACCACTCCAACTTCGTCACTCCACTACTTTTGATAAAAACAGTACTTCCATTCAATATCTGCATGGTTATCAATCGTAGACTAACGATTAAATTTATAATCGTTTTAATCGTCGATCATCGTATATTTTAAATTTTAATCGTCTTTTGGTTGGCTTTACCCTAAAGCTATGTCAAAAGCATCACATATTTTACGATTCTGTACAAATATACTCCGGCGATCAATAAACCTGGATATCGCATTAACATATAATCTGTTCCTCTCACCCGCTCATAAAACAGCACCCTAATGATCTAAGACACAGCACAAAAACATTAAACACACTAATAAATTGAAAATGCGAACAAATCCCGATGCTTCACACTTTGTAACCACGAATATAACGGTTGATAACACCAATAATTAATTTGAAACTAGAACGAAGAATGTTAATTTTAAACTGACTACCAAATTCTAGTCATTCTTTATTTTATATAAAAGATACAAATAAACGATATAAACTGTTGACTCTACATATGAAATCAGTTTTAAGTCAAGAGGAACCTTTCGCATATTGGAGTGAAATCATACGGACATAATTAATACAATGTTGTGAAAGAGATAATAGTAAACATTTTGTAAATATTTAATCAAATGTGTGAAATTATTTAGACAAAAGATTTAAATCTTCTAAACACAAAAGATATTCAAATAACTGTAGCTTTAATAATTTTTAATCAATAAAGCAAATCACGCCCAACGTTTTACCAATGCCTTCCATTCATCGCTTTCGTTTTTGAACTGTTCCAGAATATATAATCTGTTGTCTTTTAGAGCTTGCTGTTGAGCTTATAAATAAGTGTCAAAAGCTTCAAGTTCAACTTTTATATTAGTGTTTGCCCCTAATTATTGTAACTTGGGTTTCAATAACGCTACATCTTAGATGAAAACTCTTTCGTAATCATAAATTCTAAATTATTCGACAGCTTCGTTTAAAGTTTGGTTTCTAAAGCGAATTCCAGCTAATTACACTGTTTAAATTTCCTTTATAAACGAATTTACTAATGTACTCATGTTCTAATAAATGACTTCGCTGAATAAACATGCTGGCTCAAAAAATTGAACATTATTTATATTTTGAGATATTATCTGATTTATTTGATCGAACTATAGAATTAGTTCATTTTTGACGTAGTTAAATATGTTAATCTTAGGTGGCGTGTTTAAATTCAGTTGTATTTCATTGTTTATTTATGTTTCTGACAAATTGAACAGCTGGAATAGTTGGTTTAGTTCGATATTTGCATTATTTTGCTCTAAAATGATCATTAAAAGCTAAGGGTTAACGGTAAGTTTGAATCCGAGGTCCAGTTAGTCGAGTGACTGCTAAAATATGATGTTCAGGTTTTTAACTGAAATAAAATTTGGAATTATGTTATTGATGACGTTGAATGCCGAATTCGCGTTCTCAACTTTAACTACTTTGTGCTGCTTCGGGAACATGACCAAGTACAGTAAAATGTAGAACTAACTCACATATTCCTTTAATTAATTAAAAACCTGTTATAGGTTGTATTTTTGCGCGCTTTTTTGTATTTCAATGAGTGCGAACTAAATAAAAATTATTGAGTCTTGAATTGATTGGGCTTAAAATATTTGCTTAATCAGATTGTACCTGATGTCGTTCAAGAAATCGTAGTTGTTCGTGATCATAAAGTATATTACATGGTCGTCTTCAATGTTTTGGAAAGAGCTTATCGACTTAGGTTGTTTACTTTCCTAAAAGGTCCTTTACAGTTAGCGGTGCTACTCCAAAGAGTTTTCGTATTTACACATTAAATCAATAACAATGGTATTGCTTTCTAATTAATTTATACTATCGCATTAATTTTATAAATACTATAAATCGTCCATGTATTTCTTGACGTTTGATATGTTAGCGGCTTGATTTACTGATTAGTATGACTGTTAATAGTTTTTTAAAGCCTGCGCGAAAGACTTCATTGCATTTAGCGTTTGAATTGGGTATGTTAATTTTGTTTGCACCACTGAGTAATTTGTGAGTGTGAGCTTCTTATAATGCGCTAGTATATTGCTGTGAAGGTGTCTGCTATTTTCGGAAGCCAGTAGCATGTTTTCGTCAATTATTTGGAGTTAGGATCTCATTTGGAGTGTGATTACTATATTCATTTATTTACATTCATTTATCGCTATTTTCACACCACCACCACCACAATAAATATTACATGAATAAGCTTCTTTTCACTACGTATGACGGAATTTTGATTGGGTATGAGTTGGAGCAGGCTGAGGACGGTGTTAAGTTCAATTAGTTCATAAATTCGCAGGAGGCCACTACCCCTTTGAAGAGTGTGGTGTAAATCAACGGCTCCATTTTTGTCTCTGTAAATTGCAATGTGCACAAGTATAGTTTATCTACGAAGAAGTTGATGCACGTGATCGAGCTCAAGGACAAGTTAGATAAGTTGATTTTAACGGCCTGAACTTCAACAGCTCGTTCTCAACTGAGAAAATGCACTTCATCGGCACCACAGAAGGAAACCTGATCGTACTCGACACAGACATGAAGAAAAAGAAGATGTTCAACACAGTTGAAGGCAGAATCAAGAAAATTTTCCAAGTTGAAGAAGACATATTCTGCCTCATCTCCAGCAACGGAGCAATCCAAATATTCGGATACGACAGCGAAGCAAACGAAGCTTTCGTCGTCGGCGAACAAATGCTCGTAAAAAGACTCGTTGACGGAATTAACGTCAAAGAATCAGTCGAAGAAGAAGAACTCGCAGAAGCCGGCGAACAAGGAGAAGAATAAGAAGAAGATATGGAAGAAGAACTTGAAGAAATGTTCGGAGAAGAAGAAGGCGAAGAAGAATGGGAAGAAATTGATATGGGTAAAGCGTGAACGTTATATTGCTTACTTAATAATCAAAAAATATTGATTATCTCAGATATATACTTTACTATTTATATTATTTATTATAAAATATTATTTTAAAATAATATATTGTGTGAGATATTTTTTGTAATTATTATATTTGTTGTAATAATTATTAACATAACGTATAAATATTAATTAATGCTATTTAAAATACCGCTCCATTTCTAGACATTTTTTGATATAATAATGCCGGTATGGATCTGTTATGAAAAAGATGAATAAATGATATAACAATGCTAAAAATTAATTTAAAACCGTGTTCTTTGTTTAGGACCTTACGATAATCTGAAAAATATAGAGTTTTTGCAAGGTGTTGACATTTATAGACTAAAATTAGCGCGCTGCAGTAATATCATACCAAAGTTCAAAAGCGATACACTTAGAGAGTTAAGAATAGAAGATTGTAACTTAAAAACCATCGATGACTTACCTTTAGCTCAACTTTAAGTTCTAGAACTTATCACTAACATTTCCGGCTCCACTGAAGAACCAAAGCTAAATTTATAGAATATCACAAAATGTAAGTTGTTGAAATATTTATATCTTAAAAACTATAGAAACATTGACTTGACCCCAGTGGAGAATTTGACCTCTCTCATTAAAATAAAATTAGAAAGTTGCAGTATTAAGAAATTAGACGTGTTAGCGCCTCTCGTAAACCTAGAGGAATTAATACTTTCAAATAATTACGGAATTAACATAAGTGCACTTTCAACTTTTCAAAAACTTAGAACATTAATAATTTATTTTTGCGCTATTGAGGACAAATAAATCAACATATTTGATTCAATCAACTTAAATCCAATAAAAACCTTGAAGAAATTGTAATTTTTAAGTCTAGTAGGAAATAATATTTAATATATTACTACATTATAATCGATGACACAATTGAAAGAATTAATACTAAGTTATAACCCTGTGATTGACATTAGCCCACTTAGACATATGGTTACTCTTGAGTCTCTTTATTTAGATAATTGCAATATTAAAAATTTAGATGTTTTGTACAGTGGTGGGCCCTCGAAATGCTTTTTTGAATTAGGAAGAAGAATGAAGTTTATTATTTGAATCTTACTTATATCACTGCCCGGCTCAATAATGAGTGTGTTCTCCCTCCTCATCAATACACTCATTAACTCTATTTACTATTGATTTGTAAAGTGCTTCAATCACATCAAGGCCTGGTTGAGCCTTGGATAGCTGTGCTACAATAATTAACGTATATAACTCTGTATATACTTCAATAATAAGTTTCAACTTTACCTAACGTTGTATAATTTAACAATCAAGAAAATTGATTTCTAATTATGAAATGGAAGTGGAAGATCATAAGTAAAATAACTGTTGTTTTAGAGTATCATCAATATATTATTTAATGCTGGGCCCGACTAACCCACTTGATTCCATTCTTCAAGAAACAAAAATGCATTCATTATTTGAATATTGAGAATGAAAGCGACTGTAACTACCTGAATTATAATTCTAATTAAGCGAAGTACCAATACTTCATCTTGGGCTCCCGGTTGAGATTGAAAGAAAAAGTCCTCCATTGTTTTTCGTGATTAAGAAATACCTAAAATCGTTCAGATTGACCCAGTTGAAGATGAACACCGAGGTCCTCTGCAGGTCCAGTGCTTGCGCTACTAGTTATAAATTACATATTGCGTCCGTATACCAATCATTGGATCCTCTTATTCTTTTCTCCAATCAGGCTTAACTACCATATATTTTCGAGATAAATCTTTCATAAATTAGTTTTGTTGACTAAAACGTAGAAATTACACAGGGACATCTTAAACAAGTGATATAACTAGTTCAGATTGGTACAATATTTTATGAATTCATCCGTTGGACCCAGAAATGAAGAGAATACAAACGCTTCAGAACTGCCTAAGTTTGTTAAGTGAATTAGTTGACCTTCCCTAAACATCTTCTACCGCGTTTATTTTGTCATTGCCGTCCTTTTATTGCATGTGGTAATTTCTATTTTTCCTTTTTGGAATATTAAATACCGACTTTGAATAGTCGATTATGGTCTAATACGATCGAAATCATATTTTTGGCCCTCTTGTGTTAATGAGTAGTTCATGAATAATCTCCAACTTGAGATTATTTATTGGAATTTGTCATCCGCATTAGAAGTGGCAAAATATTTTAATATATAATTACTCACATAGTAAACAAGAAAAAGCAATTCCACCTCCCATAACTGTAATCGCTTGTTGAACTCAAGGAATTACATGTTAACAATAACAGTAATATAAATATAACAGCCATTTAGTACCTCAAAAAGCTAACAAGTTTAGATATTAGCAACTGTCTGATTCGCGATATAACAGTGGTCAGCGATTGTACTATTTTGGAAAATTTGCTAATGAATTCGAATCCAATTATTTATTATTCTCCGATATACGAGTTAAAGTTATGCAAGTTATACCACAGTAACAACAAAGATGATCCAGAATTTAAATAGTATGTACAAACTATTAGATAACGAAATAATAGTTATTTCAGTGTATTTGAAGATTCCTACTAAATTTACAAAAGTGATATCGAACTGGCGGAAATATTAAATAATGTAAACGTTCCAATAACCTAACTGAGACAATTACGGTAAAAACGTTCACAACACAAATCTGGAGTGCAAATTAAAAGGGAAAATGTTAATCAAATAATTCAGGGCCATATATCGAACCAAATCGCGTTTACGGGACGAGTTGTGTCACTGTTCGGGTAGCTAAATGCATGGACTGAGTGAGAAAATAATTCAAAAATGCTTAAAATAAACGGATTTATATAATATTTTTTGTTTATTTAAAATATAACAAGATTTACAGTGATTTAACCAATTATATTTATTTGGAAATGAATATATATATTTAACCCCAATTAGATGTGGCAAATTCTAAAAATAATATTGTATCATTTTTTATTCTGTTTGTCCACTTCACCAAATGTTATTATTTCATTTTTCTCACATATTGGGCTGTGACCCAGGATATACATTAAACCCCTCCGGCGACTGTGTCTTGTGCAATTTTCTTTACCCGAACACTGTGTGGGACCCCTTAACGTCCTCGTGCGCATGTCCAATTAGCACAAACACTTTCGCGGGCACAACTTAAAATTGTATCAATTGCAATGCGTTAAGTTTGGTTCCATCGCTTGATTTCTCCACCTGTGTGTCCTGTATACAGCTTTTCAATGTCAGGCAGGGCCTTGAGTTTAAAAACGATACCTGTCAGCTATTGTCCGGGTTCGCAGGTTAGTTCTCGTCCAGGTTCACTTTCAATGTTAATTTCCCGCTAACTAATTGTTACAAGCAAAGTAATGTTCCAGACTCTAATAATATTAAATGTGTACCTTGCTCTCAAAGGTACAACACACACAACTCAAATTAACTCGTGTACACGGACTCGGACCCGAGGTGCGTCTGTCGTGCGAGTGTTGGGTACGCGGGGAACGTGAACGGGTGCGAAAACTGCTGGGCCAAGCAACAGGTACCCGGAATTAACTTGCAATAGTGCGTTTTGTGCGAAAATAAATGGAGCGGAAGCGTTTTCAAGTAGAATTTGTGCACGTGCTAAGACGGATTCGCTGGGTATAATAACTCTTTATGTGAAGACTGCTGGGGAAGTGGAAAGGTTGTGGCAGATGATGGAATTAGTTGCTAAGTGTGCGCTCATGGGCTTAAAAATGGATAATGCTAGAAAAATAATACAGAAATTATTGTAATTGGAGTTTGTGGTAGTGCGGTAATATGTGCAGTTATTGCTTATGTGATAGTTAAAATAAGGAGGAACAAGAAGAGAGTATAAGCAGATACACTGGTAAATGGAACAGAAACGGTAAATAATGTGAAAACTGCTGTGAAAGCTAAAGATGTAAAACTAGACTCAGTTTGAATTAGTTTAGAGTAATGCTATTTGAGTTTTAACTTATTGTATTACAATATAAATTATGATGTAATTTACCTACCTGATATAAAACTCATTTTCTAAAAATCCCGGGTAATCAGCCGGTTTAGTGAAAAATATTTGCTCTTTTTCTCCGGAGCTAAATCCGGGAAACCGGTCCAGTTTGAAAACTAATCCTGGCTTTTTCCAGCCTTATATTATAATATTATAAGCTATGATAACGTTTAGGCAAATAAAAAATGTTAGAGAATTATATAAGTGCATTAAAACAAGATTATAAATCAGGTTGAGAATTTGTTTACATTAATGACAACAGTAATTTCTATAAATATTATTAACACTAATTTTGGTTAGAAAAATATGTATAACACTGTTATCAATATTTGTTTATATTTTAATACATCAATCATACCACTCCATTCAATATAATTAAATGACATAATTAATAGCTGTAATAGGTGATGAATTAACGGTTAACGGAATACTATTAGCTGGCGCTGGTATGAAAGACGCCGAAGGTAAATCTAATTTCGCTGTTGTTGATGCAGAAACTCCAAGACCAGAGATATTAGCTCACTTCAAAGCCTTGACTGCTAGAACGGATGTCTAGGTGCTATTTATCAACCAATTCGCTGCTAGTAAAATACGAGAGGAGATAATCAAAATGAAGGGTGAAAGACCAGTTATAATGGAAATTCCAGCTTCAAATGAAAAGTACGACTAAGAAAATGATCCAGTTCTTAAGAACTTACAGTGATTTATTGATACATATTAATAAAATCAATATCAATATCAAAACACAAAAATAAGTATTAGCATTTTGCAGAATGAACACCATCTTGAAATCCTCGAATCCCAGAGTTGTTAAAACATCATTTTTTAATATTATTTAATAACATAAAATGACTTACACTTATTATATCACTTATTATGTAACAAAAATTATTATTCAAAATAAGTACTCTAAAACTTCTCTAAAATAAATGAATGTAACCTTATCATCAGTACTAAGGCTCAAATCAATCAGGTATATTTATTTCATGAAAATCCAGAAACTAATCTCAATATCATACCTTCTTCTGTATGAATGGATGGTGAAAATAGCAAATATACAAATTCCCGTATAGGATCATTTTTATAATTTTATTGATATAACATTTATACTATATTTACAGTTAACCTAATATAGATTTAATCTTTTTAACTCATGTATGTGTGGTCCTCATCTTCTAGGATTGTCACTCTTTATATAGCCTCTTTATATAGCCTCCTCAGACAACCTTAGTTATTTCGGCACTTGAACTAACATTATTGACCTCTAAGGTTATCTTTGTAACTATTTTTGGATGGCTGGTATGAATCTTGGGACTATCTGCGGCAACGCGTAGTGCTTCTAAGTTTAGAGCGGGGAACGATATCGAAACATCTGCAATATATTAACTGCATAATCTATGTTTGTGTTTTGTTGTTTTAGATAGTAAGTTCCATATTCTATAGTAAGTTCCATACTTCTTCCTTAAGTTGATATTAAGTTGATATTAAAAGAGATTTATATGTAACACAAGACATCCATATCCAAAGAATATATATATATATATATATGAATATATATGAATATATATATAATATATGGTAATCACTGCAGCCCTTCAGAAGTATTTACTAATTAAAATAACGAGGCTACAGATTCGCTGAACTAATTATGTGCATTGTGAATCTGATATAAGAATTAGCATACCTTCTAACTTTACCAAGTCATTTTGGATTTCAAGCTCGAATTTAACTTAGTTATGTTTCTTAATGATTATATTTGCGCATTTATATCTCTGAACTTGTTGGCTTCTGCTATTAATTACTTACCTGATTATTTTTAGTCATCCATTTTATAAGAATTAAAGTTTGGATGATTGTTTAGTACTGATGTGTCTTAAATGCAGTTTCCCCATATACTCAGGAATTCAAGTTATTTAAGATCTTTCAACGGTTCTAAGTATACAATATTATTTTAAGCGATATCCAATGATTTTAAGTTTGAAAGAGGTTTCAAACAAGACACGTCGACCAGATAACAATATGTTAAATTCAATTGAGTAAGTTATTTTAAATATTGCAGTGAATGAATATCAAGCGATTGAATTTGTTAATCATTATTATAAGAATAATTACACGATATATTCAAATCTTTGAGTTAAACCAAAAATTTTAAAGAATCAACGTTTTTCAAGCCACATTAGCATAGACCTAATATAGCAAGCTGATTCATCGTCGAAAGGGGACGTATATCAATCCTTTCATTACCAGATAAATCCAAGTTAGTTAAATAAGTAAACTACGTTAGTAATTCTATATTTGTAAGATCGCAACAAAGAAGCTATAAATCAGTTAGTTATTAAGGAATCATATTCAAATCAACATCAAAGAAATCACAGAGCATTACATCTTTGAGATTCTTGAACTTCCCAATGCTCTAGAAAAATGTTGTTTTATTTTCAAATTAGTCATCAGTAAGTGAAAGTGATTCGAGATTTGGTAATTAAAAATCATCAGAACATTATATTCGACAGTGATCTAATTAAAGTATCTTTATGGTATTGTGGTTAAGTTAGAGAAAAACATTTTAGCACTCATTTATATTGAGTTCTTCTATTTCAAAATCATTCAAGAACTCAGTGTTTTTCAGTTCATCATTTTCTTCTATCGTTAGTTTATTATCTACAATCTGGTTTCTAAGTTCGTCAATCAAGTATTATTCAGTGATTTATTCGGATGAAGAGTCAATTAAGAAGGGGGATTTCTCCATACAATACGCTTCATGTACATCTTCTGAGGAATCTTAATTTTCTGAAGGATCCATATGTGGAGTGTTATTATTTGTTCATTAAATTGTAAGTAATGTATTGAATTCAATTCATTTTAATACATAGATACAAGTATATAGATGGTACGATAATCAAAAATCAATATAATTTCAGCTGTCTAGATGATAAGTGTAAAGATTATATGATTATAAAGGATTATTACAATAACTGTACAGATAAATACTTTCATTAGACTTCTAAACAAATATATTAACCACCCATCTAAACTCAACCAAACGATGATTATTCTCCGATTTACTACATTTAAAAAGGATTCCCACAGCGGCTCTTAAATATTTATTTCCAACTTTATTTTGGTTATCCAAGCTAATATGACAAAACAGAAAGAATACTTCCGTGGCTGGAATATATAAGTTTTAAACTGAATGTTTATAACTACAGTCAGTCTAGATTGAGAATGCACTTTTTGTGAATAAAAGGACTAAAAAGTTTTTGTTCTGTATAACTAATTATTGTATCTATATTGACTATTATTTATAATAGGTTTCCAACAACTGCAATATGTACTTCAAAAATTCAAATTATTAAAATATGAGGTTTTCAATATAACTTTACTAATAGTAGTCGTACGTCTATAACAATATTATGGTAAATGTTTAACATTATATGCATATACACAACAGAGTAATCTTCTTCTAATCAATCTTAGTGCTTACATAAGCCAAATTCTACCATATTTTGACTGTTTTCATTTCATAACAATATTGAACTTTAAATTTATAAAATAATAGTATATATCGAATATGCAATGATATAAAATATTTAAATAATTTTTGTGAAAAAAGTTTCCGAAATTTAGAAATTGTATTTAAAATTTATGTCCGAAGTATAAAATTTGTATGCTGATAGCAGTGTTCTTCAAAATTGGTGCAACTATGTACCATTATACTTGCAATGTATTATTAAAACATTTTTTCATTTCATTCCATATTACGGTTTTTAAAGTCATTATTTGATTTTTGTTTAAATGTCAATAATTTCAAATACTAAAATGCAAATATCAAATAACTTTTAATATATTTATTGATCAAAGGTAGTAATAATAATAAATTTGAAATATCATTCCAATCTGAGCTATGCATTATAATGGTCATTTTTGTGTATTTGATACAATTCTCAATTCAATCAAAATATTAAAATAGTATATTTATCTAAAATATGCAAAAACTCTTTCTTGTAAATGTTGGAAGATATAGACTATCATATTCCAAGTAATAGTGATACAGCAAAATAGCACATATTTGAGGTGGTAAAGATATAAGGAGAGTGAAGAGGAAAATGTAATCGTTATAAGTATATAGCAATACGAAGAAGTTATTTATTAAATGAGGACATCACTACTATTCTACATAAATTTTGTGCATTCTTAAGCTGGACCGACTGTATTATCATATTTTTAGTTCTTCAAACATGATGTATAGAGAGGAGTGAAAATTATTATATATGTATTATTTTATTTATATTTAATCATCAAGTATGTTAGGTTCATCTAAAGCAAATTTTAAATATAATAACATGACATGATTTTAAATTATGCAACAACAATGCTTCAATTTAGTAGTTAGTAGTGGCATAATATTCCAAATTCTAACATATTTTTTACATATATTATTTTTTACAACTTATTTATTTATTACACTCCACAATTATAATGGCCGAACAAAAATTGATTGACGAACTCAAGAACTAGATAGAAAATAATGCATTAACAATATAATGTAATGACGATTTGTAAAACATCGAGTTTGTAAAGACTTTTGATATTTAAGAACTTTAAATCGTCTGTTGTAAAAACGTCATTCCAAAACTGAACAATCCACGAATAAAGAAAATATCATTGAACTACTGTAGAATAAATAGTTTGTCTGAGCTAGAATTGCCTAATCTTGAAGAACTTTAAATCAAAGACTATAGTGCTGGATATAATGTTGGTAATATAATACTTTAGGGAGTAGGAGAGCTCTAAAAGCTAAAAGACTTATCACTTTATGGTTACAGCTATCTTAACTTGGAACTCATTCCAATTATTTAATTCACTAAACTAGAGCTAGGTGCTTGTGATCTAACAAAAATATAACAGTTAACACAATTTACGATATTAACAAACTTAAATCTAGCCAAAAATCCAAATATTGATATTACACCACTTGCACAAATGGTTCATTTAACTACATTAGACTTATCGGAATGTAGCCTAAATAACGTAGACGTTCTAAAAACGTTGATATCTCTGAATGATTTAGACCTTTCAACTAATGATATCATGGATATCAGCCCATTGTAGTTTCTGGTTCAATTAAAAGAACTGTCTCTATCACTAAATCCACTTATAAATATTTGTCCTCTTTAACACTTGAAATAACTAACTGTACTACATTTGACTGAATGCTATTTGGTTGACATCACATATTTGAAACCTCTATCAAACTTGAAAGAACTATACCTTGGACATAATAAAATTATCAATTTAGAACCACTACTAGAACTTAAATAAATATATCTCAACGCTGAATGTAACCAAATTTTAGACGTTTCGATTCTCAAAGACCATTTACAATTTAGTTCCTTAAGAATAAATGGTTAAAAATAACCAAATGCAGCCGAAATAATGTTTGCTAATTAATTAAAAAATATAAACGCTTAAATAACGCTATTAAGAAGAATGAGAATGCATTCTAGCTTGAAATCTAAAATGGCTTTATAACGCAAGTAGGCTGATGATTGCTTGCTTGCGACGCATATCATCCAATTATACTTTGTTTATTGAATATGTGGCGTTGCTGTTCTAACAAAGTTCAAATCGTGATATATAGTGATTGTTTAAAACTTATATTATATACTAGATTCAGTTTCACACATACAACATCATTTGTAAACTCGATAAACAAATATTGAGTTATTTGACCAATTTTAAAAATGATAATACATTTTTTGATAATAATATGTGGCAATGCTACGAGTTTAGGGATGGAGTGGAAATGGACAGTATGTATACTTTGCAGACAGAATTACCTACCTACCCTAAAACATATTTATATGCATTATACTAATTCTATATTAATACCACTTCAATCAAAACTAAAAGAAATGAGTTTAAGCACAACATCATCACATTCGCGCAATTAAAATGATGTTTTAAGTCTTATTTTATAAGATAACATTTAATAGTGCACCATATATTGTTATTTATTAACGAATCTCACACTATGAATAACGTACTAGTATCAACGTATTCTCTCAATAAATGCACTTCACACCCAGTTTTCTACTATGTTATCTGTATTATAGTACAAAATTAACAGTATCACTACATATAACCAAATTTTCACCTTCATTCAGTGATAATATATGAGCTAAATCAAAATATATAACTTCTTTAACGTTACTTCGTAATAAATACTGTGCTATCAGTGCATAAACAATCTAAAAATGCTATTTATGTTGTTGTAGTGAACTAATTTAATAATTATTATTTGATCATATGGGTAGGTAGGTATGAGGGTAGGTAGGTAAAGGGGGTAGGTAGGTGATAGGGGTAGGTAGGTATTTTCCACTCCATCCCTAAACTCATAGCATTGCCTAATATGTTACAGTGCTTTATAGAGTTGAATTTTGTTGATTATCTACAAAAATATAATTTGAACGAACAAATAGAGCCTTAGTAATATTTAAATTGTGTCAAGTAAATCTTTTTTCTTCAATAAATAACACAGACTTTATAACTACTAGTCTACTTTAGTACTATAAATCATTTGAAAACATTGATAACTTAATTATATATTATTGTGAAACTATTCGGAAATATCAATTACCAGTTTAAACTACAGTGTTTATCACCCCATAAATCATCCCAACTATGACGAATACTTTCATGGAAACCCTGGATTTGGATGAAACGCTGCGGATTCAGTACAAGCACGGCTTTAAGCAATGCGAGAACAACCTAACTTAATATTAGGACAGATACTTCCCGATAATCTTCATTTACGGAAATCACGAGCAGTTCAATTTGCAGCGCGCGTATTAGATCTCCAGAATCATCTCTGTAAATTAGTGCTACATTGACCTCGGCCTCGTTGACTTAGAATAATCCAATGTGTCTCTCATCAAATGCAAACTAGTTGGCCAAGCAACATCTCATTTAGTAGTGAACTCATTAATGATCCAGTCCTGTAATTTTAAAATCTCTCAACTAATACACGGCTTAATAAACAACATCCGAATTGAGAACTATAATCAATACGATACTTTAGATTTAACGGGTGCCAAGCATCTAACCAAAACGCACTTTGTTAATCTTCAACTGACCAAATAAACGGTCGACCTCTCAAAAATAGAGGGAACTTGGGACTACATCTGCTTCAGAGACTGTCACTTCACTGGCCAATTGAGAAAGAACACTCTCTCAACGAAGTTGATGCACATTCACACGAGTCCAGATATCGAGAGCGGCTTCAGCGAAGAACTGTTCCGGGACGCTGTCGTTCACCAGTTCAGGTACCACAGTGAGACGAATAGCTAGGAGAGTGATTGAAACATTTGAAAATATATTTTTTATTATATACTTTAACGAGTTAATAGCTCACGATTTTATGAACATAAAATAGCTGAAACAGGACCAACGACAATTCCTACATTAGAACTTCCCAAAATAGATTGGATCTTCGAGCTTATTATATTTATTATATGAATATCGACGAATCCACCAACGATAACTAATGACCGTTTTGTTCCTCGCCTTTTCAGCCTCGAACCAGCGGTTTAGATGGAGAACCATGTCGTTATTTTACTTGCTATAGATGACTAGTTCCTACATATTAACCGTTTCCCAAAATTCGAGGAGAAGTAAAAAGTTGTGCAAGAATGATAGTAAAATTATTAATCTATATAAATAATATCGTATTTTAAGAAAACAAAATCACTAGAAATCCGGGAATGTACTTAAATATTAAAATTGTAATACTACTTTTTATATGAACTGAGTGCTATTATAAAGAATATGTTGCAAACAATTTATAACCTTCTCATTCTACAAAACCATTTTGGATTTGAAATTAGAATGATAATTTATCATATTTCTAAGTAAAGTTACTTAAGCATTTAAATCTCTTAATTTATTAGCAAACATTGTTTCTGTCTAAGTAGGTTAGTCTTAGTAATCCACTTCATACGAACTAAAGTTAGGGTGATTTTTTAAAACCGAAACATCTAATACTTTATTAAACTACGTATTAAGATTAACAATACTATTTAAGTTTTAAAGTGGTTATAAATAAACGATATTGTTCATACTTATGTCTAACTCTTTTAAGTTTATAAGTGGTTTCAAATAAATCAAGTCTATCAGAGAGCATAAATTTAAAATTAGAATGCTAAGTTATTTGAAGTGTTGTATAAGGTAAATTTACGTTATATCTATGTCATTAATTGAGAGATTTAACTCTTTTAGGTTAATCAAAAACTTTAATGAGCTGATGTCATTCAGACCGCATGCTGATAAGTTTAATTTAGTAAGTTAAAGCATTGATGAGAGTGGCTTGATATTTATGTTTTGATATTCAGCCAAACTTAAACTAGTCAATTCAGTAAACTGAGATAATAATTCAATATTCGTTAGAGTACATCTTGTAAGCCATAAACTAGTGATATGACGCTATAGAATCAATTTCAAATCGAGACCATAGCAACCCCACATTTTTATTTTTTAAGCTTTTCAAATTATTTTATACTCTAAAGAACTTTATTTCCATCTTCATAATCTAATTCATCAAAAAGAGTTAGTTCCTCGAGATTAGGCAATTGGAGATCATTTAAATATTTGATTTTACTCTAATAAAATGAGATTTTCTTTATATGATGACAATTTAGCTTAGGAATTACATTTATACACTTGTCGAGTGTAAGTTCTTCTATTTCAAAATCGTGAATGAACTCAATATTTTACAGTTCTTGGTTTCCTTCTATTGTTAGTGCACTATTTTCGATCTTGTTCTTGAGTTCATTAATCAAATTTAATATATTTAAAGACGTTATAATAATGGAGTGTTAATTATTGTTGATTCATAATATTGATAATAATAACTAATATCTTTTCTTATCTCCACACTACATTGAGCTCTAATTTTAAAGGCTATTTCGTTTATAATCAATTAGGCAATATTCATATATAAGGTACATTTATAATATTTATATACTAGTATAACTTGGAGAGTGACTGATATTTTGTCTATACCAACATTCTATAAATTTTAATAATATTCTTTGAGTCAGGAATTTGTATATAAATAACTGTTATATATTATAGACTCATTAAATACGATTTTCTAAAAATTAAAAAAAATATTTGATATAATACAATAAATATTAAAGAGGTCAATTCACTGATAATCTTCGAACGAATTTTACTTTTAGAATGAAGATGCTACTTATTATATGAACTGAGTTTAGGTATTAAATATTTGTTGTAAACAATTATCCACATTCTTGCGTTATAAAGCAATTAAAGATTTTATGTTCGAACGCAAAATTTATAAACCTCTAAGAGAAGTAATCTTAGCATTAATATCTCTAAGTTAGTTGGCAAAGGCAATTTGTTATTTATTTGGTTATTTTTAGTTATAAATTTCAAATGAACTATAGCTTGGATGATTGTTTAGAACTGAGACATCTATAATTTTGTTGTACACGGCGTCAATATATTATATTTGTTTTAGCTTTTACAGTGGTTCTACATATAAAATATTGTTTCGCGCGATAGTTAATTCTTTTAAGTTGATCAGAGGTTTCAAATAAGTCAAGTCGATCAAAGAACATTCTTCTAAATTCAATTTGGTAAGATTTATTAAGTGTTATAGTGGAGAAATATCTATATTTCCATTATAAGCGAGATTTAAATCTTTTAGATTTATTAAAGATTTTAAATACTCAACATTTTTCAAATTGCAGTTCGATAAGTTTAACACAACCAGCTGAACCATTTTTGAGATTGGACTAATATCTATGTTTGTATTATCTATAACTGGCTTCATTTCAAAACTAAAATTGGTTAATTATGTAAATTGCTTTAATAATTCAAAGTTCTTCAAGTTGCATTTTGATATCTCCAGCTTACTGAGTTATTATGGAATGAGTTTCAAATCAAGATTGTCGCATCCACAAATAACTAATTCTTTGAGTTTTTTAAACTCTCTAATACCAGAGGGAATGAATTTTCCAATATTATAGTCCTTGATTTAAAGTGATTCGAGATTTGGCAGTTCAAGCTCAGCCAAACTATCAATTCTGCAGTAGTTTATTGAAATTTTCTTAATCTGATGGGTATTTAGTTTTGGAATAATGTGTATACAGAATGAAATTGATAGTGTTTTAATTTCAAAGTCGCTAATGAATTCGATATTTTACAACTTACTATCTTCAGATATTACCAATGTACCATCTTATATCTAATTTTTTAGTTCATCAATTAATTTTTAGTTTTCACAGCAGTGTCTTACGGCCTATATTTCTATGGAGGAATCTTGAGAATCTGTTGAGTTCTCCATTAAAAGTGTGGAGTGTTTTTATTAAACAACAAATAATTATTATTTTAAGTATATGATAAATTGATTTTCTCACTTTCAAACAATGTTCGGATTTCCATAGATTTTTTTAATTACATGACTCAATCCAACAATACATCTAAACCAGTATAGACATTTAAAAGACAATTATATTACTTTTCCTATTTATGAGATTGATTTGTGGATTGTCAGGATTTATGAGATGAAGATGTAATGATTAAATTGATTCTATTGCACCTTAGTACTGATGATAAGTACTGTTAAGTAAGTAATTTTATATAGGTACTAAATCAATGTGAATATTTGATAGAATCATCAGATGATATCGAAAGAAAAGATATGTATGGTATATTAAGTTATCTATATTATAAATTACTATCAATCAACTGATCTTTGAGGATTAACATTTCTATTTTCATTCAAATCCGCACTATAATGTTTAAATCGTATCCATGCAGTATAATATGTAATCTTCTATTTGGTCCAAAAGCTTCAATTGTGTTTCTCTTTTATCCAATTATTTCTAAAGCCTGAGTGAATTATGTGCTTATCTCTTCATGAATTTGGCTCTTGTCTCTATCACTCTTTGCAATTGTTAAACTGTATTGTTCAAATGTTCTGATGCAATGCAGTTCAAGTTTGGAAGCAGCGTCATATCAAAACAGTTTATTTGAGAAATCCCGCTCAAAGATATTTTCTATAAGCGAGTTTATTTGTTTTTAAGAGATATTTAGCACGACTCAACATGAAGTTCTTACAAATTCTGGGGTAGGAAATCTACATATTATTGTTAAATGTGCAATATTTTACAGTTTATTCTCTATAAAGCGATAGTTCCAATTTTGTCATACTAAATGCAATTTAAAAGCTCCAATTTCTAAGCCGAGAGCTTTTCACTCCCACAGTTGAGGAATTTGCATTTGTGGAAAGTTAGCTGATCAAACTTTCCTATAATAAGTGCTAAGTCAACAGTCATATTATTTAGAGTGACTTTAATCGTCTTAAACTTTAACTCTCTAAGTGGCTCAGGGTCAAAAGCTTCATTCCAATGAGATTGATATATTGTTAACTCTAGATCTTCAAATAAGAAGCTTTTTAGGTTACGCAGCATAGTTTACGGCTTGATTTCAACTTTAAAATGCTTGGCGTAGAATTTATCGCTCAGTTCGTTCACAAACTTGCAGTCTTGTATTTGTACTTTATTCCAATTTCCCTCCAACTAGCTTAGATCAACGGTCTTCGTTTAATAGTGCATTATTAATTCATTAAGTGTGCTTATATCATTGCCTCCCGTGAAATCTATTTCACATGGATATTAATACAAGTAAATGTCACCCTCGAACTCGCTTTTAACCGTTTTATAGTTGAAAACGTTTATTTGCTTTATATCGCCGCTCTTTAGCTGAGAAAGTTTCAGGTTTGAATTAAAAGTAACCGAATTCGCTTTGAATTAGTTTGTTAACGAGTTCAAGAGTTCACAGTTGTTAAATTCAACAGCTTTAAATTCACCACACGCTTTAGAGAGGTCTATCACACACTGGTCTAGTTTTACCAGTTCTATGTTCGTTCTGTATGATTGCAATGTAAACTCTTGAAATTCGCATTTGTGTCCAGTTTTTAATAAACCGCACACTTTCAACAAGTTGAATGATTTACCATAAAACTAACTCAAATTATTTTTGCAGTCTTTGCGGTGATCAGCATTTATTATAAGATCATCGTCCTATTCAATGTGTGTGAACATTTTGAGGAGTGGGTATATTTAAATATAATTGATGATAATATGTCAAAGTATGTTACATAAATATTCAATTGTTTAATTGTCTGTTATAATTGTTATAATCTGTCAAATTATTAATTATCCATATATTCACATAGAGCTATGAGTTATGATATTGTATCTTTAAGAATCATCATGTAAAGATTTGATAATGTATATTCGTTACATAAAGAATCATTATTTATTCTGTTGATTGCATAATAATTAATCAATAAATATATAATTATCCATTCATTTCCACATCAAATGGAAATCTAACTTATCAAAAAGACAAAAACACTTGTTATAAAAATAGAAACCTATTTAAAGAAGGTCAATACCAAATAAACAGATATTAAAGGGCAATAATATGATGGAGTCGAAGTATAAGGTGTCAATAAACTTTTTTCTATTAATTCCATTCAAGAGTATATCAGCAATGTGAACCAAATATCTATTACCTTCTGTATTATAAACTTGGACTCACTTGAAGGCGTGTTCAAGAAACTCTCCTTTAAAAATTGTTCGTTTGCTGGATAAGCAACTAGTAATCTCATTTCAGAACACCTTGTGCTAAACGGGAAATTTAAAATAGGGCAGTTTGCTTCTGGAGTTTTCGGCAAAATCGATGTTGATATTATCGACAGGGGAAAAATGATAGATTTTCAGGGATTTGACCAGTTTCGGCAGCTCAACCAGCTCCAGATTTTCTGTTAGAATTTTAACCCCAAGGTAATACGTGGTTCTTGGAACACGGTCATTATTAAGGATTGTTAGTTCACTGGATCGTATAACATCAATTTTACTTGTAACGAGCTTGTTTATCACGGGTTGAATACGAATCACTTCTTGGAAGCGGATAATAACACTGTTAACAGAATTCAGGTATACTAGAGCAAAACCACCTCTTTCAAAACAAATTAGTTGAAGGCTAGGTAGGTAAATCTATCTTTCAATAATTGTGGTGTGAGGCTACAAAATCTAGGTGGCTCGTATCACAAACTGGAGTTCAAATGCTGCTGGTTCGAGGGCGCTTGCAATAATTAATCAATTTAGTGCCAGGAGCTTAGCTTCGAGCGCTGCTACATGAAGCACGACCAGATTTCGTTTTTTAAAGCGCACAAATGCATTCTTAATAGAATATATTCGTATGACGAGCGCATAACCGCCTTCCCAGTTGCAAATGAGATAATCGTGAACGACTCATATTTACAAATGATGAAGCAAACCACCGTTAAAAAACTAACTATGAACGAAACGGATATTGGACACTTCGAGTTCAATTTGTTCCCCGAATTGAAAGAATTCAAGTTCACGAACTCCAAAAAGAACCAGCAAATATTCAACTTGGAGTGGATTATATTCAAAAGGAAAAAGTATAATGCCAAAAAAGAAGCCGACGACAAACTAATTGATAGAATTGACAAAGACTCGGGTTTCAAGTTCAAAAATATTGTTAAAATGGAAGAAGACGTGGAATACCTCAAAAAATTGCTTTAAAGCCTTCAAAAAGCTGCCTAGTGAACTGTATTATTTTTACCTTGCATCTAAATTTCACGGAATTGCGATTTTCGTCGTACGTGCCAACATGTTGCAGTTTGAAATATATTCCTAAATAATATAATAAAAAGAACGATTAAGCTCGGCGTCCAACGTTAGAGCTGAAGTGGTATTGCTGAAATACCAGCTTTGTTTAGTGTGATCGATGATGGGTTCATTAGATTGCACTTATCGTTCCTCTTCCTGAGATGCAGCTCGGCTAAATCAGTTGCGGAAGGTAAAATCCCCCGGTTCAAAGTGCTGAGCTGCCATCAACAAGCCTTCAGGATTGGAAAGCGGTAACCGCTCCATTGCTTCCTTAGAAACGCAGATGGTACGACGCAGGTGGATTCCAGTATAGAACAGCTTGCACGAAGCAGCCGCGTTACGCCCCTTGTACCCAAGTCGTTGGTTGCCTTGGTTGCGGAGGTGCGCCTAACGTACATAGGTGTATCTAAAAGTATAGCTATCCATTACCATTTTCTTATTGCACAATAAGGGGTTTTATTGTCCCAGACAATAGAAAACAATAAAATATAGGACAATAGTGAATATTATTTCATTGTTAAAGTGGAATATTTTACACTTATATACATAAAAAATTAAATATCCGCTTCAATTTTACACCACTCCATTGAAGAAAAAATAGCAAAAAATAGCAATTAATTTGTATCAATGATCTAATTACACTTTTTATATTGTAAAAAGTAAATGATAATTATTGTCTTATTGTCTAAACGAAAATTAAGTCTTCTAAGGTCATTATGTTATATTCATTTATTCATTATATATTTATTATTTCAGTCAGCAATAAAAGAAAATTTCTGATTAATTCACTCAGCACCCAACGACAGACCAGTTATTCGATAATGCTCCACAATCATTTTATTTAATAGCTTTAATATAGTTTGAAGCGGACGATGAACCACTAATCTAGAAAGTACCTCCTGAGCTGTAGCCAACTACAATACTAATATAACTTGTTGAGCCTGAGATACGTACTGACTGAATGTTCGAATTTACTAAATAAAAGGTTTTAACATAATTATATGGTAAATAATAACCAATAAAACCACCAACACAATCAGAGCCAGATATATTTACTTACGAAATTGTAGAATTCTGGATTGTAACTTTTGATTATTAACTGTAAGCTATAAACCCTCCAGTATATTAACCAGAAATTATATTTGCTTATACCACACTTGCATTTTATATGCTGCAAGTTTCAGCTTATTCAATTCCAAATACCGAGCCAATGAACGAACTAGAAGTACTACTAGCAACCGTAACTGAAGTTCTTAAGTTTATAAACTCAGCGAAAATTGATGTAGATTGATTTCCAATGATACCAAAACCATTAAAATTTGTTCCCTGTACAGAAAATGTTATTGTTGTGCTAGAAAATGAAGTGTTTCCTTCAGTATATCCAACTAGACCTAAATTTTAAAATTATTGAGTTAAACTCGTCGAATTCTGTTATAAACACAAATTCTTTATGTTAACTACGCTTGGAATGGATAACGATTATCCAACCAGAAAACCAGACTTTGTGACATTACTTGTACTGATATATTAGTAAGAATCCATAAGAATATTATTTGCATATAAAGTTGATTGAACACTTAATATAGCTATTAATCCACCAAACTGATAGTAATTTGTAGAATCCGATGTAATTGAGCCTAGAAGCAAAAAGCTGGAAATATTTCCTAATATTACTGCTAAATTATTAATAACTAATGTGCTCAAGTAAGTTGTCTCTCCGAACAAATATGAAGAACCATTACCAACATTAAATGCACTTGTTTTAAAACTTACTTTGTTTACATTAACAACTGCTTAATATACGTTCAATCCGATCATAGCTACAGTTTATGTTGATATATAGGAACCAAGTACTTAATATCCAGAAATATTAAAATTACCAGCAATATTGCATAGCAGGGTTATATTTCCACTTGAAGGTGCAAACGATAAATTTACAAGTAGGTTACTGATATTCATATTATTTGTCATGTTTGAAAGAATATTTAATTAACAAGAAGCTTTAAGAGTCAACTAGCTACCCTATTTTGTTATAATATTCATTTGATTAATGCTTAACGTCTAAATACTATCAAGAATAAATGAACCGTTATTCAAAGATTATGTTCCAAATTGAATTTTAAAGTTTGTTAAAATATTCTCATTTGAAAATAGTGGCCTAACATTATAATTAATATTATAAACGTTGTCTTAAATATCTATGAAAGCATTTTAAGTAACTTACCCCGATCTAAAGACATAGCCTTAGCTAAAATTGCTAAAAGCAGTAATTTAATAATTTACACTTTATAAATCGAAGGATTATGTGAAATATTATTGAGAGCACTCAAAATTTGTTGTTTTAATAAGATAACTTGTTGAGTCGCATTAATTGTTAATAATAGGTTAATTAGAGGGACATTAACATGTACCATTGATCATTGTTTAACCTATAATTTTATCGCAGGTACAAACACTATTAATTAATGATGAATTAGTTGGGCATGTGCATGTATTCCCTACTAACGATGAAAAAGTTGGACAAACACATTAGTTTCCAGAGATATAAGCATTGATGTTTTAACATGTACAAACTCCATTTACCAGAGTAGCACCACTTGGACAAGTGCAAATATTTGAGACATTTGTGGCATTTACTCCACAAATACAAGCTCCATTATTCACAATAGCTCCGGTAGTTTGACACTAACATAATCCATTATTCATTATCTATCCAGAAATTTGATTACATATGCAACTATTGTTTAAAATCTACGAATTAGCAGGACATGTACAAGTGTTTTCTACTAATGAAGAATAAGTTGGACAGACGCATTAGTTTCCAGAGATATAAGCATTGATGTTTGAACATGTGCAAATTCCATTTACTAAATTAGCCCCACTTGGACAACTACAAGCATTCGATACGTTTAGACTGTTAACTCCACATGTGCAAGATCCACCATTCACAAAAGCTCCGGTTGTTTAACACTAACAAACTGCGTTTTTCATAACCTAGCCAGATATTAGATTACAAACACATTCATTACTTACAATTTGAGAGTTACTTGGACACGTGCATGTATTCCCTACTAACGATGAAAAAGTTGGACAAACACATTAGTTTCCAGAAATATACGCATTAGTATTAACGCACGTACAAATTCCATTTACCAAACTAGCTCCGCTCGGACAACTGCATTAATTAGATATGTTGAGGCTGTTAACCCCACATGTACAAGCATTATTATTTACAAATGCTCCAGTAGTTGAACAAGCACATTATCCGTTTTGAATTGTTTACCCAGTTATAGAACAAACACAAGCAGATGAAATTACATTTGAATTAAAGGGGCAAATACAAGCTCCAGATTAAACTATTGAGTTTATGATTGTGCACTAACAGATTCCGTTTATATTTTGTTAACCTGAAATTGAACATGAAACTTGAACACAAGAACCGTTTACCATGGAGTAACCATAATTATTAGTACAATTTATAAAATTAGTAAGATTATCTATTATATTTTGTTGTTGTTCAATAACTTACTTATCTTTGTACAAGGATGCATTAAAATCATATAATTAATTTTATAAACTATCAATCGTATTTTACATCTTAGTATAATTCATATCTTTTAATTACTAACTAATATTTTCAATAGATGAATTTAAGACAGAAACATTGTTATAAATTCTCCAGTCCAAAACTGTGGTATTCTACAACAAATTTGCATCAATTTAAAGTTACTTTTGTATTATATTATTTTAAAGCGAAGTTATATTAGCTTTAATTCTGTTGTCCAAAATAGACGTGTTTATAAGTAAATTACCATCAGATTTTGAATAGTTTGATATTATGTAGTTTTCTATTTATGATTTGTTATTTATCATATTATTTCCTACAATTTCAAATTAATCATCTATTTTTGCAATCTTTTACTCAATTAATAATATGTGATCACTATTATTTGTATTAACAACAATTATGTTGTTTATCGATTCAACAATATTTATACATTTTGTTTAATCAAGCAAGTATCCTTAAGCACAAATACACTGATAGTTAATGTACTCAAAAGGATACATGCATTTGTGTACTCCATTAACTATTTCACTATATTTAAGTTCTTCACCACACAGTCCATATATGACAGATAAATTGTTGCATATATCACAATTTATTGATTCACTTCCAATTATAGAAATGAATACACTATTCTAACCAAAACGAGTAGTTGCATCAACACATATATCAAATTGAGATATATTTAATACAATGTCCACTTATATTGTTGAAGCTATATAGCCATTATTATTACTTTATATTAAATTAGTTCCTGATAACTTACATTAACTAATAATGAATGTTACTGAAGTTTACTTTATTTAATTTATCAATCCGGATGAGTTCATACTACTTATTCTAAACTGTATAAATGACGAATATATGTTAACACTTTCTTTTGGTTCAATAATTAATCCAGATATTTAATGTCCAGAAGCAATAAATACTAGTATGCATCTTTATACACTAACTTCACAAATTGTACAAATTAATGATCCTGTTAACACATAAAACTAAATTGAAATATTAATATTAGAATCAATTACTATCTGATTGCTCATACTAAATCCGAATAGTGCAAAAGTATTAATTTAAACATTATTAATAGTTGCTTCAATTTGAGCCAATTATGTTGTATTTGTATAAATAAACAAATTAATGTTGCTTGCTTTTTATGATATTTATATTTAATCCTTAAATTTCATATTATTTAATGTAGTCAATTTTTGACAGTAACTATATTAATTACTATTTACATATATATTATTGAGACATTAATATTATTGTTATAACTATTTTAATAATATGATAGAAGATAACATCTTACAATAAAATGTAATGAAGAAAAGAGTGTCACAAAGTTTAGATGTTACATAATAAAAATAATACATGTTTTAACATTTTTTCATTGATTAATAATTTAATGAATATAATACAAGCTTTAACGCTGAGCGCGCAAGATTTTATGTTCCCAGTACTCTAGAATTAGGTCATTACCACGTTCCGGCAGTTACAAGCCAAAATATAATATTTAAATGCTGTATTTTCATTTAATGTTTGGTGAACTACTATATGATTATATATGAACTACTATATGATTATATATGATTTGTCTTTGTTTATGGTTCTTGTTTGTCTTGATGACAAAATCCGTAAAGACACCACTGACTATTTATTTATATTTAGCATCAATAACTGTATGATGCCAGAAGTAACCACGTGTTTCATTAATTAGTTTTGGTCATTAATATCGTCTTCTTCAAAAATGATTTAACATTTCTAAATGCATTCCAATTTATTGCCGCTGAAGTTTCTGATTTAGCCCTACGCCGCGATACGCGTGTGTCTTAAGTGGGCATAAGACTGAGCTTTAGCCTAGGGTCATCCGGACTAAGAGCAGTTTACGATTAGTGTATTCAGTCTCTGGCTAGCTCTGGTGCAATCTAACATAATGTAGCCGTTAAATACAATTGGAATGCAGCTGGTGCTGTTTTAATATATGTATAGCAAAGCGCTGTGGTTGTTTTTGAGAAGAATATGCAACCCTGAACGCATAAAATTAGGGTCAACGGTATATTACACCCACCCTTCTAAACAAAACGAAAATTAAGATGCTGTTATTTCAATATGAATTCCGCTATTTTCTGAACCCGCTGCGATAAATCCAACCGCTTTGCTACTTCTGACTCTCAATTAAAACGTTTAGCACTCCGATTTCTGTCTGCTTTCAAGAAAGACCACACTTCTTCTTTCGCTATTAATAAATCAGAACCAAGTTTTCTGGAAACTGATCGCACAATAGGCGATAGATTAATAGCCGGCGTGATTCTTCTAAGCTATTTTCTGAACTTGCAGTTCTCATCTGTGTCAGGTTTTAAGACGAACTATTTCAACACTGTTGTAAGCGAGCACATTTATAATTTTGGATTATCATCAATTTAGAGAGTTTAATACACAATATAAGCGATGACACTTTAACATTAATTTTAGTTCAAGTGCATAACAAAACCATGATTTGTAATCTTCAACTTTGAATGTTATTTTAGTGCACAACCAGCATTTAGTTAGCGATATGTCAACATTCACTTCGTGTCTCATCGCTCATGACCTTCGCCATTTATCAAACCGCCTAACCTTCAAATCTAATTCGGGGAATTCAATAGCCATAGATTTGAAAATGAATACTCCAACATATTGACACATCCTAATTTTAATAACTACCTATTTTCTAGCTCATGCTCCACATTTCAAAAAAGGTGCAATCGTGGTCGCCATTCATTTCTGATTTAGCCCTACGCCGCGATACGCGTGTGTCTTAAGTGGGCATAAGACTGAGCTTTAGCCTAGGGTCATCCGGACTAAGAGCAGTTTACGATTAGTGTATTCAGTCTCTGGCTAGCTCTGGTGCAATCTAACATAATGTAGCCGTTAAATACAATTGGAATGCAGCTGGGGCTGTTTTAATATATGTATAGCAAAGCGCTGTGGTCGTTTTTGAGAAGAATATGCAACCCTGAACGCATAGAATTAGGGTCAACGGTATATTACACCCACCCTTCTAAACAAAACGAAAATTAAGATGCTGTTATTTCAATATGAATTCCGCTATTTTCTGAACCCGCTGCGATAAATCCAACCGCTTTGCTACTTCTGACTCTCAATTAAAACGTTTAGCACTCCAATTTCTGTCTGCTTTCAAGAAAGACCACACTTCTTCTTTCGCTATTAATAAATCAGAACCAAGTTTTCTGGAAACTGATCGCACAATAGGCGATAGATTAATAGCCGGCGTGATTCTTCTAAGCTATTTTCTGAACTTGCAGTTCTCATCTGTGTCAGGTTTTAAGACGAACTATTTCAACACTGTTGTAAGCGAGCACATTTATAATTTTGGATTATCATCAATTTAGAGAGTTTAATACACAATATAAGCGATGACACTTTAACATTAATTTTAGTTCAAGTGCATAACAAAACCATGATTTGTAATCTTCAACTTTGAATGTTATTTTAGTGCACAGCCAGCATTTAGTTAGCGATATGTCAACATTCACTTCGTGTCTCATCGCTCATGACCTTCGCCATTTATCAAACCGCCTAACCTTCAAATCTAATTCGGGGAATTCAATAGCCATAGATTTGAAAATGAATACTCCAACATATTGACACATCCTAATTTTAATAACTACCTATTTTCTAGCTCATGCTCCACATTTCAAAAAAGGTGCAATCGTGGTCGCCATTCATTTCTGATTTAGCCCTACGCCGCGATACGCGTGTGTCTTAAGTGGGCATAAGACTGAGCTTTAGCCTAGGGTCATCCGGACTAAGAGCAGTTTACGATTAGTGTATTCAGTCTCTGGCTAGCTCTGGTGCAATCTAACATAATGTAGCCGTTAAATACAATTGGAATGCAGCTGGTGCTGTTTTAATATATGTATAGCAAAGCGCTGTGGTTGTTTTTGAGAAGAATATGCAACCCTGAACGCATAGAATTAGGGTCAACGGTATATTACACCCACCCTTCTAAACAAAACGAAAATTAAGATGCTGTTATTTCAATATGAATACCGCTATTTTCTGAACCCGCTGCGATAAATCCAACCGCTTTGCTACTTCTGACTCTCAATTAAAACGTTTAGCACTCCGATTTCTGTCTGCTTTCAAGAAAGACCACACTTTAAATCAGAACCAAGTTTTCTGGAAACTGATCGCACAATAGGCGATAGATTAATAGCCGGCGTGATTCTTCTAAGCTATTTTCTGAACTTGCAGTTCTCATCTGTGTCAGGTTTTAAGACGAACTATTTCAACACTGTTGTAAGCGAGCACATTTATAATTTTGGATTATCATCAATTTAGAGAGTTTAATACACAATATAAGCGAGTACAGTGTCCAGTGGAACCTAAGCCAGCGAGTGCAATATAACTATTGAAGTCGAAGCACAAGCAAGTTAAGACGCCATTGGGAAGATGTTGATCCGAAAGAATATTAGGAGTAGGTATGCTGCGATTTGGAAGAAGTTATTGACATTTACGCCAATTAGTAAGATTCAATCCAACTTAATATTGATCTTAAAGGCGTTCTTTAAACGTAAACTCATCAACCGACTCCAATGCGAGATACTCCTATAGAAAATCAAAAGCCTGTGAGAAGTCTAGAACATTGAAGATGTTCTGAAACAGGCATCACTACCTGCCCATTAGGAAAATAAGTAAAGACAAAGCAAAAAGAAGAAGGCTAAGAAGCTACAGAATTAGATGGATATATACGGTTGCGCTTCTCGTTCCTCGCCGCATCCTTTTTTATATTGGTAATTGTTACTAATATATTTCAAATTACCTCAATGTTATTTCTTCTTCCATCAATTCAAGACCACTCTTTCAGGATGTTCATGAACTCCTTCCCTTTAGCTATTTATATCACCAGTTCTTCAAACCCGCGAATATCGTCTTTAGTCACCTTAACCTTGTCCTTCATCAGTTAAATTATCTGAAACAGCTCTTTCTAATATCCTTGCTCTTCATTGTATATTTCATTAATCTCGGAACTGTTTATTATCTGTCTGAATAAGATACCAAAAGATATCTTCACGTCACTTACGATTGTTGTGCAGAACTTCAGTAACTGCTATTAAACGTAATCGAGCCTAGTTTCAATGTAAGTCTCAAACAGAACCGAATTGTTTTATCTGAACTATTAATCTAAATCATTTACAATAAGTGAGGACCGAATCAAATCGTTTATATTCGGTTCTGATAATTTCACCTCTTAGTTTGAGGGGAAAACGGCAATTCTCATTTTCTACTAAATAAAATGGTTATCTGAAAAATATTACTGATTAAAATGCGTTAATTCCTCTTCAAGGGATTCAAAATGAGATTTTAACTACTGAAAAATTTACTGCAGGATTAGAATTGGGCTGATTAAAATAATTTCGGTGAACAAATACTAATTCACGTTAGACAACGTGCTGTACTTTAATATATAAGCAGTTATTAAGCTGTTCAACGTATTTTAAATAGCAGCTGGTTGTTAAACTACGACTTTGCGCTTCAAACTAGACTCCAAATCGTCGGTATACACTGGCTTGGTCTCAGACTGCTTCACAATGTGAGAAGATGTTGGGCGCACAACAGGCGTTAAAATTAAATCGGGCGCAGTAGCCTCAGTCGGACTCAAAACGATGTATTTAGGCTTCTCCGTAACCACTTATATTTTAAACTCAACCGGGTGGAAAACCGCGTCATAAGACACCTTCGCCTCCACCTTCTGCTGTTTGCAACAGCCCATTGAAGTGGAAATTTTTAACTAGATATTATAAGATTCACTGTATTAAACTACTAATGGTTAAATAATTAACATTTGTGGCAAAAAATATGAAAAAACTCACATTTCTGATGAACTGCAAATATATGAAGAATCAGAATCATCAGTATCGCTATACAGCTAACTAGAATTTAATAATAACAAGGACTTAACCTTTAATAGTTATTTCTGTTTTTCTTATAACTAATACTATTATATGCTTAAGTTAATAACAGAGCTATTTTTCCTAAGTTTATTAAAATTAAACATAAGATGCTAGTCTATGAAGATATTTATCTATTATACTCGGTTTAATTATTCTTTAAGTTCATTTACCTTTTTAATCAAATTTTATTTTAGTAAATAGACAGTACTGATTTGTTAAAAGTCGTCTGTAAGATTATTTTATAATTGATAGTGTATTATATCGTTCTATTATACTTATTTGAAACCTAATTGTTTTAAAGGTTATGGTAATATTTATGTTGGCATTAGGAGTGAATAATATAATTACATATAACATGTTAAACATATAGAAACGTATAGTCGATGTTATTCGAAATATAATTTACAATTTGATTCAAACAATAGTTTTTTATGAGAAAATGAATTATAATCAATATCAATTATACACAGTTAAATTTAACTTCATAAATTGTTTGAGATTGTTTGAGTAATGATTCTTAAAGAAATATACTATAATACGACGAATTACTATATATATTGCTAATATAACTTCTACTAATGAATTAATGAAACAATGCATCAAAGGCAACCACCACCAAGCAATGCCAATACAACGGAACAACCTCACGTGCAAACCGAAGGAAAATAACGAGATGAAGGAAATAACGAGCAAAGAGAAACTGAGACGCGATAACCAGTTTCTGGAAATTAAGTTAGCGAATCAGGTAAAACTGGTCCGCTGACGACTCAGTGAGGACCCTATTGGGTCTTTACTGAGTGGGCATAAATGACGGGTTGAGCCCGTTTTGAAAGTGGAAATATGGGCGTGCGAGAGCCTATGTTTCGCTTTTGAAAGTCTCAATGAAGTCTGTTTGTGCCGTCTCGAGGAAGTGAGATATATATATATATATTGTTAATATAACTTCTACTAATATATATTTAACTGTTATAGATAGAACTAGAATTTACAAAATTTTGCTTCTAAATTTACAGTAATCAAATGTTTATTATTTTAGAAATAAATTACTAATTATTACATATTGATTATTTTATCAAAATTTGTATCATTTTAAATTAAACAAATTGACAAATTAATTGACAATTAATTAAACAACACAAATAGCAATTACATTATTCATTAAAGTGAATATCCTCCTAATATGTACTAACTATTCACTCCACAATGCCAAGAACAGCATTTGACGTAAAACTCGCTTGCATAGCGATAATTTCCCTCTACGCCCCATATATAGTTCTAATTCACAGAGCTTATCATTTAAACCTCTAACAGCCCGATCTTATCTTATTCTGGTTCCTAAGCTTGAATCAGATTCTGATTTTAACAACAGCTCTATTTATAATTTCAACCTGCAGCATTTCCAAGCTGGTTCAAACATTCAATCTCATAGCTGTTTTAACATTCTGCGTTTAATCTCAAATTCAAGTCACTATTTTCCACACCGTGGGATTCGGGAATTTACTGAAGTTCCCGAATAAACTGATGACATTCGTTTATTTTTACCGGGTTTTGAAACACGTTCTACTTTTGACTCAAGTTCAAAGTTCTTACGAATGACTCAAAAGTTATAAAAGTAATATCAACTTTTTACATCTTCAACTATTATCAAAAAGAAAGAAATAGTTGACTTCTTCCTTAGCAAACACTGTTGTTTCAGCAGCACGCTAACGAAGAAGCTGCATTACATCAGCTTGATCACTTATGCTCGGAGTAACTGTGGAACTTGGAACATGAGTGAGTGAGAAAAAATAATAAACATAATAAATATTAGATAGTAGTATAATATAAACAGTGAAGTTAATATTATTATGTTAAAATATTATGCTTACAACTTTAATCAAATAATAATAATCTCTAAACATGAACGATTAAGCTCGGCGGCCAACGTTAGAGCTGAAGTGGCATTGCTGAAATACCAGCTTTGTTTAGTGTGATCGATGATGGGTTCATTAGATTGAATAAACAAAAATTAATATGTCTAAATATTTCACACTCCACATGCAAATGGATTATTATGCACTTGGTTATGTACGAGATATTCCTGAAGATCTCTGTGAATAAATACAAGATTAAAAATTAAAGATAGATCCGTACTATGATGATTTATAAAATATTGAGTTCATAAACAATTTCGAAATTGAAGAACTCGTAATTGATTCGTGTATAAACATCATTCCAAGACTTAACAACCCTCGTATTAAGAAAATAATATTTGATAACTGTAGAATAAATCGTTTGAGCGAGCTTTAATTACCAAATCTCGAAATAGTTTAAATCTAAGAATATTCCTAGTTTTAAGATGCAAATAACCTTATTGTAAGTTTAGGATAATTTAAGAAACTTAAAGAATTAATGCTACAGTGCTACAGTGGTGTCGATTTGAAACTGATTCCCAAATTGTAATTCACTAAATTATAGCTTGTTGAATGCAATCTTAAAAATATAGAATTACTAACAAAATTTACACAGTTAACTAACTTGAGTTTAGCGGAAAATCCACACATAGATATAAATCCACTTTCGCAGATGATTCAACTAACTGAGTTAAACTTATCATGTTGTTTTCTAAAAAATGTTGAGCCTTTAAAGCCGTTAATAAATTTGAAGGATTTGAATCTCGCTTGCAATGTAAACTTAAACATTTATCCCTTATAATATTTAAAACAACTAACTATACTTGATTTGCAACGTTGCTCTCTTATTGATTTGACTTATCTGAAGCCTCTTATAAACTTGAAACAATTAGACATAAGTACGAACAATATCGTTTATTTAGAACCACTTAAAGAACTAAAATGTATTGTAAAGTTGTTCGCGTTTGATAACAAAATTTTAGACAAACTAGTTCTCAGCAGCCATACTTCATACTCTATAATTTACTTGGGTGAACCAAAAAGAGAAGAAATTGCCTTTGCCAACAAACTCAGAGATATTAATGCTTAGATTACTTCACTTAAAAATATATAAACTTTGCACTCTAACTTGAAATAATAAATGATTTCAGAGTTTTAAAAGGTTGATAACTGTTAGTAACACATATTATATAACTAAAGTTAATTTGTTGGAAAGATCGCATCTTTGTTCTAACAGCTGGGTTGCTAAGATTTCCAGTGATTTATTATAAATGATACATGCATAAATGAATATTAATGATTTATAGATTGAGTAAATATAGTTAAAAATGTTTTAATAATCAACGATAACATGTATGGTGAAGGACGACTAAAGATTTAGAAAATGGACAAACAATATTAATTGAATTATTAAAAAAAGAAATAGTGCGAAGTAGAAATTGTCAAAAGAAATTTGTTTCAATAAAATTGCTTCTCACTGACTTAGCTTTCATTCAAAACCATTTTAAAAGCTGTAAAGTATATTATCGATACAAAACTATAATTCGTTGCTTAGATAGCTTAGATTTTTGGAAATAGTTATTCTTTACATTTAAACATTGTCTTTTCTTTTATCGTGTATTAAACTTTTCTTCTGAAACTTGGTTCTAGTTTTTATCATAACTTGAATATGCTGAACTACTTCTAACTTACGATCTGATGTGATTTAGTTCAAGATTGGAAATAGGTTCATATTCACATATTTAATCTTATAAATATAATTCAAGTTAATTATTTACAAATGTTAACATTAGCTTTTAAAATTTATTTCGCAATTATTCACGCTCAATTCTTACAGATATTATGGTAGATAATCTACAATAGGACATTATTGAATATATAGTTTCTTGCAATTAATTTTGTGTAATACGTTTGTGCTAAAATGATGTTTCTTGCAATTGAACATGCTAAGTTTATGACAATAAAGCTTCTCTGTCCCATAATTAATCATACAGCACGAGTTTAGATTTAGTTCGTTGAATCTTCCAGTAAGTTGTTGCATATCTAACTTCATGTTGATCAATGTGAGCTTTATAGCTTTCCATTTTATTGATAAGAATAATTTCGGATCCAGTAATAAATCGCGTCCTTGATTTATTATAATTTCGAGATTATTGAACGAGAAGTTTTGAAGGTTATTCAGTATGTTTTATTCCTTGCTTATGATGTAAAAATGTTTTACATAAAAGTTAGTACCTAATTATTTGTTAACAGTACAGTCTAGTATTCTAACTGAATTCCAGATTCCTTCTAACTTACTTAAATCTACAATTGCCATAGTTTAGAAAATTAATTCGTTAAGTGACGCGACCTCAACAGCTCCTTCGAAATCAATTTTGTATGATACAGATACATTAACATTTATTTTCTTCATTAAGCCTCTTTAAAGTTGGGAAAGCTTTAAACTCGAGGCGAATGTGAGAGATTTCGCTCTGAATGCATCAGTCATATCATTTATTAGTTCGCAGTCGCTAAAAGTTATGTCTTAGAATTCTCCTTTTGCTTTGCTGAAATCGATACTACATTTATCTATTATAACACTTTAAATATGCATTTGATATGATTAGAGAACGAATTCAAGTTATTTAGAGTAATAAACACCTTGTATATCAACTTGTGAAAATGACTTGCCGTAAAACTAACTTAAATTGTTTTAACAATCATACCTAAAATGATTTTAGGCTATTAGAAGACGGTCTTCAACGTACTTATATGTAAACATTAATTAGAGGTGGATGCAGTTCATTACCAAAAAGTAAAGTACGTTTATAAAGTAAGCAATTCATAACATCAAAAGTGTGTGTGTGAATAAATATAATTCAATAAGAGTTACTCTGGACTAAATTTATTTGGACTAAATTTGACACGATTTTTAATAATGAACTATTTTAGGTAAAATACTAATTAATAAATAATTACTTAATTGTTAGCGTCTATTTTAAAAATATTGACACTCATTTTGACATGATTTTGACATGATTTTGAACATTCTAATATGATATTTATGTATTTGGTGATGGGGCACAAAATGATATCTAGCACACCACTCCATGAAAAATGAACATAATTCAAATAGTGACCAAGTCATTAATGCAATATGTACACAAAAATTTATTTATTCTTTAGAAAAATCATTAAATCATTGTTTGCATTAAGATAAATGAAAACTAATGCAACTATTGAGTACTTAGCTATAACATTGATTCCAAAACAGTAAAATTTAATGATTTTTAGAGGAGTGGTGTGCTAGATATCATTTTGTGCCCCATCACCAAATACATAAATATCATATTAGAATGTTCAAAATCATGTCAAAATGTGTGTCAAGTATATAAAAAAAGACGCTAACAATTAAATAACATGAGATTTATATTAAATGAGTATATTTAATAATTTGATATAGTAGTAAATAGTAAAAATAGCTGACGAGAGTAGAAAATACAGAGCTTTCACATGTTCCTACGTTAATACCAATTTTCTACATTACTAGATCTAATATTCTACATGAACTTGTGTTGGTTGTGAATAAGGGTACGTTTTGATGTGAACACTTCAAAAAATAGTACTGAAATAAATCTAATAGTTTATTGCCTTTTAAAACTCATTAAAACTATAACCATCCATTGCCAGCTTTTAGTTGCATAACAAGGGTTTTATATTATCCCAGACAATAGAATACAATGAAGTATAAGACAATAGTGAATAATATTTCATTGTTAAAGTGGAGAAAGAATAAATAATAATTACTTATTTGTATCAAAATCCATGATATAATTACACTTTTTCTATTGTAAAAAGTTAATGATAATTATTGTCATATTGTCAATTATTGTCAAAAGTAAGCTGTCAACAGGTGTCAATAGTTGGATGGCTATTGTTCCATCTTATTGCAGTTTTAACCTTCTGCCTTTAATCACAAATTCAAGTCAATATTTTCCACACCGTTGAAGTTCCCGAATAGCAGATGGATGGCACTAATTTAAACTGTTAGCGTTTATTAAATATTCTTATTAACACTTGCTAAGATTTCCAGTGATATTTGATATATTCATTATTAAAAATGCAATTAAAAAGTTGATAATTGTTTGCAACAAATATTTTCCAGCTTAACTCAGTTCGTAAGTTAGCTGGTCTCTTAATATCCTAACATTTAAGCACGTTTCAAGATTTTCAGTGATTTTACTATGAGTTTAAAAAAGTCATATTAAATACCCACTTAATTTTTTCGTTTTATACTCACTTAACTTTTTCGTGATGTATTGATTTGAAGTGGTTGGGTTTCGTCGTATTGTAATTATTTAATTCTAATATTATGATCATTAATCACAAAAATAATAACAAAAATTGAATACTCAAGAAATTGGGAATATTATGAACATATTAATTTGTATTGAACAACACGTTATTTTAATTGTAGCCTAATGTTATATTTTAATTCTATATTGAAAATAAATACGAAAACAAAAAGAAAAATATGACCAAACAAAATTAATTATTCAAAATATTTTAGTATTGTAATTCCACAAGTGACGACATTAGTGAAATGGAAATTTATAATTATGAATTTTATAAATTATTGTTATTATGCTATTTAGAGACTATATAGAAAAAATGGAGTCAATATCAGCGCTGGATTATTTATTGTAATTTACAGAATTTACAAGAATATAAATTTATTATAATTATAACATTTTAACACATTTAAACAATAATCCGCTTCACCACAATCAATGCCAAATAAAGGCATTAACTATCACAAGGAGAATGATATAAGTGTTGCAAAGACACAAATATTCGTCCAAGCACAATTTCAGGTAAACACACATTAACCGTAATTTTTACCTTTAAGTAAAAGGTATTTTATTCCAAAATGCAAACAATGAAAAATTGAATAATTATATTTAGCAACTACTAATTGGGAAATAAAGCAGATATTTGTTAATCACAGATATGTCGTAGTTAGTTAAAGTTAATATTTATTATATATTCAATAATCATGGTGATGCTATAACTTATCAGCAATAAACTCTCTGATCCTGATTCTAAAAAATATGTGTCTTCAGTTCTAAATAATATAACATACATAGTGTCATTACGCTTTTAAGATTATTTCATTAATATCTTAAATCATGATGAAATTTTTAATGAATGAAGTTAACCGAGTGGAACCATTTGATTCTCTTCTACGAGTCTAATTATTCCTATAAATAATTTAGTAATAGAAAATCTTAGTTCAAGCAAAAATGATTCATAACACGTATTGACAGGATTTTGAAGGTGCCAAATACCAAATAATGATGAAGCCTCGATTAAAAATAGGGTTTAATAGTTCAATACATATATTAACAATAGCTCACTTGATTTTGTTTAATTCTTCAGTTATCACTCCAAATCAATTAGTGGTAAAATACATAAAAATTGAAAGTCTCTATTTCAAATGCTTTAAAAATTACAAAATAATTGCTATATAGTTGACTATGCCAAAAATTAATTATTAACTAAATTACACTCCACCTGTTCTAGATATTATATTTCAGGTAGGTCTTTGTATATCAAAGCTATTCGCTGTCGAAATTAATATATTTGTTACTTATTATACAATATCATCACTGTGCTTTAATTTTGTTTTTCTCAGCGGCTTAAACTTTTTTAAAGCTGTAGCGAAATTAAAGCCGTCAGATTATAACTTAATAAAAATTAATTAAATTGTGAAAGTCTGGAACATAAAGTATCATAATAATTGATTATTTTTGTATGAACTCTTTCACATCGTAATTTGAATCAAACAAAATTTTGTGTTTTTGCTATAAACTCAAAATCCAAACAAGTTAATTCTGTTATATCATTATTGCTTGTAATAACGTTGAATATTAAAAGTTAATCAATGTAATCTATCTCGTTATAGAATTTGTAATTTTAAGAAGTTTCTTAGTTAAGACTAAAATAAAGTTTAAATTTTAATCCATCGTATTAGGTTCACTTGACCTATAATGATACTGTAATAAAGTAACTTGAACTGTGAATGTAATCAATTTAGCAATTCAATAGTATTACAACTTCAACAAAAGAGAGTGGAAAAATTATTTATAACAGAAAATAAAAACTGTAGTAATGATCTTACCCATTAAGAATTTCTCCAGTAACTCAGAATTGAATGGTTCCAATCAAAAATAATGCATATCATGAGACAAATACTCAAATACAAATAACTTTTGAATAAAGACACCATGAGTGATACTGTGTAATATTTAAATTAGTAATTCATATATCATACTACTGTGTGTCGCTCTAAGTTAGTATTCATATTTGTACTATGATATAATAACACAAATATAGTTTTAAGTGCATTGTGAAAAGAGGTGAAAAGCAAAAAATATTTAATATTCTTTGGAACTATACATAGTTATGAATAATATTTAAATAGTTTCATTCCAACTTATTTCATTAATTCATGTCGCCACTTGTGTAATTCCTCGAACGAATATCTCGAAATATACAGAACCCATCTTTTTTCTTAATGGTATTATTGACAACGATAAACAGCTTATATTTAATATTTCACCTCAGTATAATCACAAAGCAATGTTGAAGATATACCTACTAAACAAATATTTCATTATCATGTCAGTGTGCTCTCTGATGTGCATTATTTTTATACGCAAACCGAAAGTATCACACTAAGTTTACATTCCCTCTATAGTTATCGCGACTCTTTTGATGTACACAAGTTTAAAGTATTTCGACCGTAGCTCTTCAAGTTCGTAAATTGTTTCGTTTAAGTTACTATTCATTCCTGCG
>CAXDID010000335.1:0-19812 GCA_963988835.1 Hexamita inflata | reverse complement strand
CTAGATATAACATTTTTCAAATATTTATAGTTAAAAAATTCAAAATATGCTTCAAAGTTACTAAAACTAATTACTAGTTTAGTTTACAGCTAACAAAAAACTTGAACATTCGAAAATACCACTCGAGGTTTAGGTACCGAACATCAGCTGCTTTTCTTTGGGTATTATACAACTAAAAATAAGAACATACAGAAATTCAGTATTTCGTCATTAAATAGCTAGATGAAATCGCAGACAGGTCGACAAGTTTCCAATTAATATTAAATATTCATCAATTAATACATGAAAATAGCAAAGAACGATTTATATTCTGTTTTTCATCAAAACTATTATATCCAGTGTTAAACATATGTTATTCAGCCCCATGTTATTCAGCCCAGCTAGCTTTTAGTTCCTTAATTATAGTAATTATTTATAGGCATATTTGAAGTGTAAATTTTGGGGTGTGAGGTATAATTTTAATAAAATTTTACTAAAGTATTCGCGGCTACGGTAAAATAAATTCATTCAATTAATTACAACCCGCCAGCTAATTTCGGTCCAAATTCGATGACTGTTGTTTACATTAATTGTTTAAAAGACAAAAACAGCTTATTTTATATAATATATACATACCCTTATATCCCTTATATAACATATTCCCATTTCTCTACAAAAAATTATCTATTATCAAGTATCATAGTTTATCACTTCAATTTTTATTGATATTAATACGCGAAATACGTTGGGATGTACAAACACAAACATTATTTACCACTTTTTCAGTAGCTGCACATGCGATACATTAATATTGCCCATCATTATCGATTTGAATAATACTATTGCTAATTAAACAAAGCTTACATTTTCCATTGGCATCTGGACTTCCATAGCCTCTATCATTATTGCACTAGCAAAAGTCTTTACCGTTAAATTAGCTAGCGCGAGCATTCAAAGCACTGCAATTCATGCAACTGCCAGGGCTTCCAACAAATTATAAGTTGTAGTTACATTAACAATTTCCAGGATACCCGAAATTGCCAGTTTATTGATTACAAAAACAGGCTCCTGGCTGTCCAGAATGACCGGTCGACGAATCGCATTTGCAAGATAAAGTCGAAGAAGAGGCGTCGAGCACGTGGCCCGTATTCTAGTTGCATCCGCAAGATTTAACGCCATTGTTATCAATTATTTGAGTCAAACCGATTCCGAAATTGCAGTAACAACCGCCTGAAACACCAGTATAACCAAGTGAAGAGTCGCAAACGCATGTCTTTGAGCTCGTACTGAATACTTCTGTTGTTGCGCAAGGTTAGCATCCATTTGGAAGAGCCTATTGACTTTTTGACCAGCAGTTCTCACAATTTCCATTGGTTGATGGCGCGAATCCGAGTTGGCGATCGCAGTAGCACGCCCCAGAGACTCCGGCGTATCCAAGCTGGGCGTTACAGATGCAAGCCTTAGCTTGAACGCTCCATATTTCATTTGAGCTGCACGTGATCTAAACTCCTTAGCACAATGAATTACTTTATCCAATTCTCAGGCAGTCAGCGCAAACGCTGTTTGAATTCCCAGCGTACCCGTTCGCTGTATCGCAAACGCAAGTTCCAAAATTTGAATAAATGCTCCCCGGGCCAAAACGAGAGACGCAAGTGATGCAAGATTGTTTATCAGCGCTTGGAATCAAATTTATTGCGCATTCTTAACACGTTCCGGATTACAAAACGGTTGTTCCTGAGCAGGAAGCGCAAGAAGAACCTGAGATTGTTTTCCCCAGAACCCAACAATAAGAGCAAATGGAATTTGATGTGCCAGAAAAGCCGTTGGATGAATCGCAGAGGCAGGTGTTAATGGTTGAGTAAACGCTTCCTTAACTGTAACGTTGTGAACAGCTGATACAAGATTATTTATCAACAGACGGGACGAAATTGGCTGGGCATTCTTGACAGGCTCCATATTGAAGGACTTGGGTTCCAGAACAAGCAGCGCATGAGGTTCCTGAAACGGCCTGACCTTTTCTCCAGCAGTCGGTGCAAACGGAATTAGTGGCTCCAGCGAAGCCGTTGGCGGTGTCGCAAACGCAGGTTCCAGATGATTGGTAGATGCTCCCGTCGCCGTATCTGGACGAGCAGGTTACACAAGAAAGTTTATCAGCACTTGGAACCATATTCGAGCATTCTTAACAAAGATTATTTTAAAGAACGGTATTTCCTGAACACGCTGCACATGATGTTCCAGAAACAACTTAGCCGAGTCTCCTACAATCCGTACAAAAACTATTTGCAGCTCCAGCGTATCCGGCTGCACATTTACATCCAGAGCTTCCATCCCAAATTGACCCCTGATTATACAACGTAATGCACTCAGTATGACTCGTCACGCTTTTCCTTTAAATAATTTGAACGCATTTTCCGTTGAGTTCCGTTTCTCCGAATTCCGCGCAGTTTTTCGCGCATTATTTCCCGTTTTAACTCAAGAAAATGTTGCAAACGCATTTTCCGTTTTCGTCTTCAAAGTTCTGGGCGCAGATTTGCAGTGCGAATTGGAAGATCATTTGGGGGTGGAAAACGGGCTCGTTTTATGTGAGTATTATTTGGGGTCAAATAAGTGAGATTTGAGATTCTAAGATTTTGGTTTCATGTCAAATGAGGATTTCATGTCAATTTGGATTTGTGAATGAAGAGTTAAAATGGAAATAATGGTGTATAAGATTGTTAAGATATTGGGGACGAACCTCAAACTTTAAGGTTACATGTAGTTTATGGAAAATTGTTTGAAAGGATGCATTAGTTAGTGGGACAATATGTGATATAATGACTTTATCCATAAAATATTAATGAGGTAATATAAAAATTAATCAAGAACGCGGGTTAGTAAATGTAAGAAAATTGATGACGAGGATGAATTTAAAATAATCCGTAAAAGACTAAAGGGCATTGTTTGTAAAGCCATTTATCCAAATTATATTATAAAGTAAGAACATAAATTGAAAATAGCCAAGAACTCGGGTTCACTTGATTATGTTGTTTCAATTAATGTCTAAGATGAGAGCTGTAGTTAAAAGACAAATAAACTTCAATTATAATGTATTATAACTACAATAAATACTAAAATGGAAAAAACTAAGAATCTGGCATATATTGTAACAATATTTGTAACATAACACACACCAAAACAACTACAATTAATTTTAAATCATTTCGCCAAGATAAAGATCTAAAAAGATAGCAATAATTTAGAATAATCATATTTGGCGAATGATCCGATATATTTACATTTAATGATATTATTCAGATAAAATATATACCATTGTAAACTGTTATCAACAGTATATATGAAAATACATAGAAAATGAAAAGGTAGATGAAAATAACAATATAGTTAAGATATGCGGTGAAAATCTTTAAGGAAAATTGACTAAGAGAAAAGTATTAGTTAAAGTTAATGGATCAATAAGTGTAATATAGAATGACTTTATCCACAAAAGAATGAATTTATAAAGACTAAGAATGCGCTACAATTAAGTTAGTAATTTGAAGAAGAAATAGAACGCCTCACTATAACCTTATTATTAATTATTTAAAAGAATAAATATAGAGCAGTTATATGCTAAGAATTATATTATTTAGAGGAAAATGAATAAGAATAAACCAAGTTATAACGTATATGAGAGTTTAATGGTCTAATAGATTTTGATTTTCATGCTTAAAGATAAAAAACACATTTCGGCTAACTATTTTGATCTCAAAATATCTACTCAATATCAGTTAATTCTATCACAGAAACACTTTCATAATCTTTCATGTGTATTTGTTTCTATTACTTTGTAGGTCCATTATAAATAACTTCTTTATAAATCATCTATTCAGAAACGCTAGTTTAAAATAATAGTGTTTACTGAAGAGTGAAATATGTCTACAATTAATTTTTAAATCATATCGCTATGATAGACAAAGTAATTAGCTATTGATCCGATATATTTACATTTAATAATATTATTAACCGTTTTTCATTCAAGATACTGAAGTCAAGCTCCAACGCACATGTTCTTTACCACCTTCTCCGTGGCCGCGCAGGCGACGCACTGGAACTGGCCCTGGCTGTCGACTTGAACCACGCTGTTGGCCGAAGCGCAGAGCCGGCAGGTCCCGCTCGCGTCTGGGCTCCCGTAGCCGGAGTCGCCGTTGCAGCGGCAGAAGTACGCCCCGTTGATCTGGCTCGCGTGGGCGTTCAAAGCCGCGCAGTTCTTGCAGCTGCCGGCGCTCCCGACAAACTGCAGGTTGAAGTTGCACATGCAGAACCCGGGGTATCCGAAGTGGCCAGTCGAGGAGTCGCAGAAGCACGCGCCCAGCTGACCGGCGTGGCCCGTGGTCGCGTCGCACTTGCACGACAGAGACGGTGCGGCGCCGTCCAGCACGCTTCCGGCCTGTTAGTTGCACCCGCAGGATTTAACGCTGCCGGTGACGGTCTGGCTCAAGCCGGCGCCGAAGTTGCAGAAACAGCTGCCGGAAACGCCGACGAAGCCGAGGGTAGAGTCGCACACGCATGCCTTCGCGCTCGGGTCGAACTTCTCGGAGCTCGGACACGCAACGCAGCCCGACGCGGAGACGATCTAGCCGTTTTGCGCGCAGTTCACGCACGCCCCCAAAGTGAGCGCGAACCCAGGCGCAGAGCAGGAACAGGACCCAGAAACTCCCGCGTATCCTTAGGCGGAGTCGCAGCCGCACTGGGTCTTCGAACCTGGGGTAATTATTTCGTTAGCGGGACAGTCTACGCAGCCAGACGCCGTAGCCATTTTGGCAGACGCCCAGCAGTTTACACAGCTGTCGGTGCCCGTGTATCCTTTCGCAATATCGCAACAACACGCGCCTCTTACGCCGCCGTATCCAGCCTCAGAGTCACAAACGCATTTCTACAAGGCAGAATCCCATTTTTCTTTGGCTTTGCATGTAACTGAGCAAAATTATTTGACTATTGAATCATTTCTTAGACAATCTACGCATGCTTAATTGTTTGATAAAGAGGCAAAGTCGTTAGCGTTATCACAAGAGCACTGATCGTTTTAAAAAATGCTTCCAACGCCAAATTTCATATTACAACTAATACAAGAACGCAAATCTTGATCTGGAAGTAAACCGTACGGGCAATTAATGCATAATCCGTTTTAGAAAATTTTATCAGGATCACATGGACTGCATTAGTTATTAATAACGATTTTACCTTATCGCCAGCAATCTACGCAATCGTTATTATTAATTCCTGAGTATCCGTTAGCATTATCACAATTACAGTTTCCTATATTGACAAAAATACTTCCAGGACCATATTTAACATAACATGGTACACATGATAACATGTCCGGGCTGACAACCTTGTTAGCTGGGCATTCTTAACATACTTTTTCGAGTAATATCTTATTACCAGTACAAAATGCGCATGAATTACCTGAAACTTCTTGACCCAATTTCCAACAATCTATACAAATAGTGTTTGGAGGCCCGACGAATCCTAAGTCATTATCACATTTACATCCAGTCGCTCCATCCCAAATAGAACCCTAATTGAACAACAACATACAGTCTTCGTTGCTCGTATAACCTTTTGTAACACATGATAACTAATCCTAACTTGGAACCGTATTTACTGGGCAATCTTTGCATTAATGTTCCTGAAGAACTTAATTCCCTGCGCATGAGACGCAGATAGTTCCTTAAATCTCTTTTCCAACAGCCCAACAATTCATACAAAGATCGTTCGGGGGTTATCCAGCGAACCCCTGAATATTATCGCATTCACATTAATGGAGGGAAAATATAGTTCCAACTCCGAATTCTTACTCACAAGTCACACATTACATTCCATCCGGACTTACAATTTTAAATATATCCCAACAACGCGTGCAAATTGTGTTAGTATCTCCAATAAATCCTTCCCATTTATCACATTTACATGTTCCAATAGACGATCCAGTTGGGGAAAAAATGCTACCGAATCCAAATTAACTTTCGCAAGAAATGCATGACATATTATCTTGGCTGATAATCATATGAATATCGATACAACAGACGCAAGAGCTGTTAGGAGAGCCAGCATAGCCGTTTGCGTTATCACAAATGCATCCAGAGACTCCGTCCCAAATTGAGCCATGATTGTACAACGCCATGCAGTCGTCGTTGCTGGCCGCGCTTTTGAGGCCGATCGCTTTGACGCACCGGCCATCGAATAAGGTTTCTCCGAGTTCTTCACAGGATATCACACATTTCAACCTGTTTGCACTAAGAAAATTTAAACATGTGCATTATTAATTGACTGTGTCCAACGTGAAATTTTGCTCGCAGACTAGTTGCAGCGCTTATAATATTTGAATCATGTATTGGAAGTGAAAACCAATATTACTTAGTAGAAACGCTGTGCGTAACGAGATATCTTCGTTTTATAAGATCGTTGGTCATTTATTTATTAAATTTGCATTTCAAAGATTTAATGTCGTGAATTCAAGCAACGCCGAGACTCTGCAGTATTTTATCTTCTACCAATATATTCTATTCTGCGGGAAACGACGCCTCTATCTTCACGCCGCACAAAAATTTTCACAGCTCCAGCCAGAATTTCTCTAGAATTTCTGTAATTTTCATCGCTTTAGAAATTTGAAAATTCCAATATCCGCGTGCGCTCAGTATACGTCCGATATTTAAAATCCACTTCAAGAGCTGTGAATATATGATGAGTGTCAAGTGAATGCGATTTTTTAATCAAGCGGCAGCATGACGCGCGAATGCGTTAGAGTTTGGTTACGATGAAAAGTAAGATATGCCGCGAATACGGATGCACGAAAAGTTAAAACAAGCGATTTCTACACCGTGGGCTACACACGAGCGACTCCGATGTTGCGTCCGCACGGATTGGTTTAAGAGACGCGCCTACAGCTCCGAAATGGTCAACTTACAAGTAACCCACTAACCACTTGATTACCAGAAGTTCAAATATGTTGGCGGAAACAGCCCACTACCGCCACGCCGTTTTATGAGCGCGAAGACGCACAAAGGCTTCGTACACACATTATCCCAGCGTTTCGCGAGACCCGCTATTACTTTCATACGCATATTGCTCGAGTAGTTCGAGCAAGTAAAAGTTGTCTCAACAGGTTCCTGCCGTACTAGGGGCACGACTAGCGCGAAATCTGAACAACCAACCAACGCGCTGTATTTCATCGCTAGCTTTCATAAATAGAGTTTCCGCTCGATAGATCGCATTCATTTGCTACATGCTCCGACCGTGCCTAAAGAGCAGATATTATTAGTATATTAACCTAAAGCTGCTATCTCCAAAACAAACTCTGTCTGATCTCTCGAACTAATGAAGAAGTTGTGAGCAGAAGAAACAAGCGATAACACCGCACAAGCTATTTGTAGCCCATGCAATTTTAGTTTGAGTTTAGCCTACATGAGTATAATATTTATTTTCATTTAGTATATGTTTTCTATTCCATTTCTTCCCTGAAATGAAATTTTAAGAGCCCGCTGAATACATGACTCTTATATATCTCCGTTGGCTGTAACTCGGAGCACAAGATACTAAGATGACAAGGTAGAAATTAATTTTAACATCCGCGTTATTACAACAGGCTTATACAAACGTAGAAAACGGAAATAGTAAGACGATACTAACTTAGAAGCCAATGAAATTTAGTAATTTAGATATTGCTTATCATTAGAAGCTGATAGCAATATTTGCAAATTAGTGTACTTCTAACCGGAACTTATTCATTTATTGATTGTTAATTGATTGTTAATTCTTTATCCATAATTAGGAAATTAAAGAATTTTGACCATATATTATTTCTATTCAATATATTCTATTGTCAGCTCACAGACAGTCCAGACAAATGGACGATTTATAGCTGAGTTTCAAAATTTTAAAATATTAAATAATAAAAATTAGATACATAGACAAAGTATAGTTAAATACTAATTAATCTGCACACATACGTAATATTACTAATATTACGTATATATGTTTACTTTGCATACTATTAGATATACTGATGATAAGGTTACAGTTAAGTGAGTCATTTTATTAACCTAGTATATTATATTATAACATAAAGAATGCGATTTTTGTAATCAAACGGCGGCACGGCGTGAAAATGCGTTTAGGTTGGATTAAGATAAAAAATATGACAGACCGCAAATTTACAATAAAATTTGTATATTAAACAAATTTCAAAACGACATTTAGATTAATCTAACTTGATAAGAATGAGATCTATACAGACCGTGAATTTAAACGCACGTATTTTCATCACTAGCGCGAAATCTGAAAAGCCAACCATAACTATAATGACAAGTAATGAACCTTGCATTTTGGGCATTTTGCAACTTTGAACAATATATTTATGCTCTTGAAGATATAAGTAAAATTATACATAATATGTTATCATAATATATATATATATAATATGGGCCCTGCTGGGTCTTTACTGAGTGGGCATAAATGACGGGTTGAGCCCGTTTTGAAAGTGGAAACACTGGTGTGCGAGAGCCCATGTTTTGCTTTCGAAAGTCTCAATGAAGTCTGTTTGTGCCGTCTCGAGGAAGTGAAATGAATATATATATATATACCTATAATATAGAGATTAGAACGATTAGGCTCGGCGTCCGACGTTAGAGCTGAAGAGGCATTGCTGAAATACCAGCTTATTTTAGTGTGATCGATGATGGGTTCATTTGATCGCGCTTCTCGTTCCTCGCCGCCTCCTACTTCCTGAGATGCGGCTCGGCCAAATCGGTTGCGGAAGGTAAAATCCCCCGGTTCAAAGTACTGAGCTGGCATCATTAAGGATCGGTATGGTTAAGGCCATCAACGAGCCCTCAGGATTGGAAAGCGGCAACCGCTCCATTGCTTCCTTAGAAACGCAGATGGTATGATGCAGGTGGATTCCTGTTTAGATCGGCTTGCACGAAGCAGCCGCATTACGCCCCTGGATGCTTGTACCCGAGTCGTTGGTTGCCTTGGCTGCGGAGGTGCGCCTAACGTACACAGGTGTATCTAAAACTAATAATCATTCGCGTGAACTTACAGTTCCTGTACAGAAGACCGAACTAGTATAAACGAAAGTTAAGTGAGTGGGATATATAATATAATATATAATTACAATATATTCTAATAATGAACTAAATATTAAAACCAAGATTCTGACACATATTCTATTGTAACATAACACACACAAACAACTACAATTAATTAAATCATTTCGCCAAGATAAAGATCTAAAAAGATAGCAATAATTTAGAATAGTAATATTTGACGAATGATCCGATATATTTACATTTAATGATATTATTCAGATAAAATATATACCATTGTAAACTGTTATCAACAGTATATATGAAAATACATAGAAAATGAAAAGGTAGATGAAAATAACAATATAGTTAAGATATGCGGTGAAAATCTTTAAGGAAAATTGACTAAGAGAAAAGTATTAGTTAAAGTTAATGGATCAATAAGTGTAATATAGAATGACTTTATCCACAAAAGAATGAATTTATAAAGACTAAGAATGCGCTACAATTAAGTTAGTAATTTGAAGAAGAAATAGAACGCCTCACTATAACCTTATTATTAATTATTTAAAAGAATAAATATAGAGCAGTTATATGCTAAGAATTATATTATTTAGAGGAAAATGAATAAGAATAAACCAAGTTATAACGTATATGAGAGTTTAATGGTCTAATAGATTTTGATTTTCATGCTTAAAGATAAAAAACACATTTCGGCTAACTATTTTGATCTCAAAATATCTACTCAATATCAGTTAATTCTATCACAGAAACACTTTCATAATCTTTCATGTGTATTTGTTTCTATTACTTTGTAGGTCCATTATAAATAACTTCTTTATAAATCATCTATTCAGAAACGCTAGTTTAAAATAATAGTGTTTACTGAAGAGTGAAATATGTCTACAATTAATTTTTAAATCATATCGCTATGATAGACAAAGTAATTAGCTATTGATCCGATATATTTACATTTAATAATATTATTAACCGTTTTTCATTCAAGATACTGAAGTCAAGCTCCAACGCACATGTTCTTTACCACCTTCTCCGTGGCCGCGCAGGCGACGCACTGGAACTGGCCCTGGCTGTCGACTTGAACCACGCTGTTGGCCGAAGCGCAGAGCCGGCAGGTCCCGCTCGCGTCTGGGCTCCCGTAGCCGGAGTCGCCGTTGCAGCGGCAGAAGTACGCCCCGTTGATCTGGCTCGCGTGGGCGTTCAAAGCCGCGCAGTTCTTGCAGCTGCCGGCGCTCCCGACAAACTGCAGGTTGAAGTTGCACATGCAGAACCCGGGGTATCCGAAGTGGCCAGTCGAGGAGTCGCAGAAGCACGCGCCCAGCTGACCGGCGTGGCCCGTGGTCGCGTCGCACTTGCACGACAGAGACGGTGCGGCGCCGTCCAGCACGCTTCCGGCCTGTTAGTTGCACCCGCAGGATTTAACGCTGCCGGTGACGGTCTGGCTCAAGCCGGCGCCGAAGTTGCAGAAACAGCTGCCGGAAACGCCGACGAAGCCGAGGGTAGAGTCGCACACGCATGCCTTCGCGCTCGGGTCGAACTTCTCGGAGCTCGGACACGCAACGCATCCCGACGCGGAGACGATCTAGCCGTTTTGCGCGCAGTTCACGCACGCCCCCAAAGTGAGCGCGAACCCAGGCGCAGAGCAGGAACAGGACCCAGAAACTCCCGCGTATCCTTAGGCGGAGTCGCAGCCGCACTGGGTCTTCGAACCTGGGGTAATTATTTCGTTAGCGGGACAGTCTACGCAGCCAGACGCCGTAGCCATTTTGGCAGACGCCCAGCAGTGTACACAGCTGTCGGTGCCCGTGTATCCTTTCGCAATATCGCAACAACACGCACCTCTTACGCCGCCGAATCCAGCCGCAGAGTCGCAAACACATTCTTGTATTACCGAATCCCATTTATCTTTTACTTTGCAAGTAGGTATAGGGCAATTTGATTTATCTTTTTAGTCAGACCGGAAACAATCTACACAGTAGTCTTAAAATAGTACATAACCTTTAGCGGTATCGCACTAGCATCCACTTGCAGATGTAGATGAGTAAATACTCCCTATTCCGAATTTTAAATTGCATGAAATGCAAGAACGTCCATTTGGGTGAGAAACTTAGTTGTTTTCACAATTAAAGCATTTTCCACCTACAAAGATTTATTTTGGATTACATGAAATTTACACACATTAGTTATTAAGAACAGATTTACCCAGTCTCCAACAATCAATACAACCGTTTTCAACGTTGCCAATGAAACCGCTTGCGCTATCACATGAACAGGTTCCTGCGCTCACGAAAATGGCTCCAGTTCCGTATATAAAACTGCAATTCACACATTCTTTGTGGTCCACGCTTGGGATTTAACTTTTTTCTGAGCATTTCTTACATACTCTCCAAGACATCCCGGCAAGATATCCCGGAATTTCATCCAAATGGTCACATTCCTCACAAGAAGTGTCACCAGTAAATTTATTAAATAATCTAGCACAATCTTGGCAGAAACTGTTTGGAGGCCCGGCATAACCATAATCAACAAAGCATGTGCATTATTTTGCACTATAATCCCAATATGAACCTTCATTGTACTTTTATTAACATTAATCATCTGAGGTAGTGACGCTTTTAAACGCCATTTGTTTGACGCATCGACCATCAAACAAGGTTTCTCCGAGTTCTTCACAGGATATCACACATTTCAACCTGTTTGCACTAAGAAAATTTAAACATGTGCATTATTAATTGACTGTGTCCAACGTGAAATTTTGCTCGCAGACTAGTTGCAGCGCTTATAATATTTGAATCATGTATTGGAAGTGAAAACCAATATTACTTAGTAGAAACGCTGTGCGTAACGAGATATCTTCGTTTTATAAGATCGTTGGTCATTTATTTATTAAATTTGCATTTCAAAGATTTAATGTCGTGAATTCAAGCAACGCCGAGACTCTGCAGTATTTTATCTTCTGCCAATATATTCTATTCTGCGGGAAACGACGCCTCTATCTTCACGCCGCACAAAAATTTTCACAGCTCCAGCCAGAATTTCTCTAGAATTTCTGTAATTTTCATCGCTTTAGAAATTTGAAAATTCCAATATTCGCGTGCGCTCAGTATACGTCCGATATTTAAAATCCACTTCAAGAGCTGTGAATATATGATGAGTGTCTAGTGAATGCGATTTTTTAATCAAGCGGCAGCATGACGCGCGAATGCGTTAGAGTTTGGTTACGATGAAAAGTAAGATATGCCGCGAATACGGATGCACGAAAAGTTAAAACAAGCGATTTCTACACCGTGGGCTACACACGAGCGACTCCGATGTTGCGTCCGCACGGATTGGTTTAAGAGACGCGCCTACAGCTCCGAAATGGTCAACTTACAAGTAACCCACTAACCACTTGATTACCAGAAGTTCAAATATGTTGGCGGAAACAGCCCACTACCGCCACGCCGTTTTATGAGCGCGAAGACGCACAAAGGCTTCGTACACACATTATCCCAGCGTTTCGCGAGACCCGCTATTACTTTCATACGCATATTGCTCGAGTAGTTCGAGCAAGTAAAAGTTGTCTCAACAGGTTCCTGCCGTACTAGGGGCACGACTAGCGCGAAATCTGAACAACCAACCAACGCGCTGTATTTCATCGCTAGCTTTCATAAATAGAGTTTCCGCTCGATAGATCGCATTCATTTGCTACATGCTTCGACCAAGATACCTGCTTGAGAAAACATAAACGAAATGGAAGGGATGTTTCTTATTTATCTAGGTAGAAAGGTGAGACTGGAGAAAATTGCGGATATTACATAATTTATTTGTAAATGACATAAATTGAAATAATTTCATTGATTAATTAATATTCCGAAAATAGAAAGACAGAAAATAACGGAACTATCTTTCATACTGGACCAATTTCTGGATTTAGCCCAAAAAAGAGAAAAACCCCCAATATTTTTCTCTAAACTAAAGTATATAAGGGTTTATCAAAAAAATCACACAGTTATTATTATTATTATTTAATAACATAAATTTATATTATATATCAGTCCATTGAATAGCGTAGTTAGCGCACGATAGCACATACACATATGTTGTCGACCACCTTCTCCGTGGCCGCGCAGGCGACGCACTGGAACTGGCCCTGGCTGTCGACTTGAACCACGCTGTTGGCCGAAGCGCAGAGCCGGCAGGTCCCGCTCGCGTCTGGGCTCCCGTAGCCGGAGTCGCCGTTGCAGCGGCAGAAGTACGCCCCGTTGATCTGGCTCGCGTGGGCGTTCAGAGACGCGCAGTTCTTGCAGCTGCCGGCGCTCCCGACAAACTGCAGGTTGAAGTTGCACATGCAGAACCCGGGGTATCCGAAGTGGCCGGTCGAGGAGTCGCAGAAGCACGCGCCCGGCTGACCGGCGTGGCCCGTGGTCGCGTCGCACTTGCACGACAGAGACGGTGCGGCGCCGTCCAGCACGCTTCCGGCCTGTTAGTTGCACCCGCAGGATTTAACGCTGCCGGTGACGGTCTGGCTCAAGCCGGCGCCGAAGTTGCAGAAACAGCTGCCGGAAACGCCGACGAAGCCGAGGGTAGAGTCGCACACGCATGCCTTCGCGCTCGGGTCGAACTTCTCGGAGCTCGGACACGCAACGCAGCCCGACGCGGAGACGATCTAGCCGTTTTGCGCGCAGTTCACGCACGCCCCCAAAGTGAGCGCGAACCCAGGCGCAGAGCAGGAACAGGACCCAGAAACTCCCGCGTATCCTTAGGCGGAGTCGCAGCCGCACTGGGTCTTCGAACCTGGGGTAATTATTTCGTTAGCGGGACAGTCTACGCAGCCAGACGCCGTAGCCATTTTGGCAGACGCCCAGCAGTTTACACAGCTGTCGGTGCCCGCGTATCCTTTCGCAATATCGCAAGAACACGCACCTCTTACGCCGCCGAATCCAGCCGCAGAGTCGCACACACATTTCTACAAGGCAGAATCCCATTTTTCTTTGGCTTTGCATGTATATTAACAATATAATTTGTCTGATAAATCATTTCTTAGACAGTCTATACATTCTTATCCATAATATCCAAAATATTGACTAAATCCATTGTCTTCATCGCAAGAACACCCACCAAACCTATAAATTCCTCCAATTCCAAATATTTAATCGCATCTAAGACAAGAACGCCCATCATTGCTTGGAACCAAACCTTCAGGACAACTGTCACATCTTCCATTATATATGGCTTACTAAAAATCACATTTATCAGTGCATCCTTCCCACCCACCAATTACTTAATTTTATCTCCAACAGTCTAAACATTACTACTCAATCATTGATGAACCTGAAAAACCATTTGTAGTATCACAGTTACAATATTCATAAGGTTCAAATTTACTACCCGCACCTTTTTTGAAAGTACATGATACACACGCGGTATGTTAGAAATTGGCTACCATATTACTTGTAGGACCACATTCCTTACACGTGTTAGTATTTCCAATACGAGCTCCATTATAACAAGCAGCACATCCTACTCCTCCTTACGGCATCCAAACAATTCCGCCAGTTCTCCAACAATCTTCGCAGAAGTGGTTTGGACGCCCGGCATAGCCATTGTCATGATCACATTTGCATCCATTATTTCCATCCCATATTGAACCAAAATTGTACAATAGTAAACAATCATTTGCATTAAAGGCGCTTTAAACACAAGTATAATCATCGTATATAATTTCTCCCAGTTCTTCACAGGTATTCACGCATTTTAACTTATTTGCGCTTCGCTTTTTTTAACATGTGCATTATTAATTGACTGTGTCCAACGTGAAATTTTGCTCGCAGACTAGTTGCAGCGCTTATAATATTTGAATCATGTATTGGAAGTGAAAACCAATATTACTTAGTAGAAACGCTGTGCGTAACGAGATATCTTCGTTTTATAAGATCGTTGGTCATTTATTTATTAAATTTGCATTTCAAAGATTTAATCCTTAAACGCCCGTCGGGCGTTTTCGGGCTTTGCGTTTTTCGATACCCTAATATTTCATAAAACTTCTTCTTGTAGTCGGACCGGGACAACTGGATATTTTAAATATTGTTACCACCTCTTTAACAGAAAATGAGAAATATTTAACTTGATGATTGAAACAAATAAAAGTCGAAACTTTAATTAAATCTAGCAGAATACATGCACTTCAGACATGCAGTATAATATAATTAGTCTTTAGTTTGTAGTTTACGACAGTTTTATGAAAAATAATAAATTTTTGATTAAAAATCAAATACCATGTAAAAACTTAATACAAAATGTAAAGAAATACGATTATTATTGCTAAACTGTGACATAAAAAATAACTTCACATTACTAGCAAGTAAAGCTAATTTTATGATAATTTATTCTTCATAAAAGTTTGTTAGTAATGGTAGTAAATAATATCAATACTCATCACTAGAACAAAAATATCAAACCAGAAATTCCCATATTATATTAAGCTGAAAGAAATAATGATAACAAATATGAAATCATGAAACAAAAATAGCTAATTAGATTGAGTTAATGCATTATGATGCTAAGTAAAATAGTAATACTAGTAATATGTTACTATTGAAACTCAAGGTGTTATCAGTGCGTTGAAAGAATTATTGTGATTCAAATTTTTACTATTTAATAAGTAATATAACAATATTATAAATTAATAAATTATGACATGCTAATATAATATTTAATATTTATAAAGTTTTAATAAGTCCACTTCACAACCTAATATAAGTCATAACTTGAGTTTATCAAAATATTTTAGGTAAGGTAATTAACTCATACAAAAATTTGGTGTTAGAACTTGGTCACAAGTAACTTTCCCCAATTATTATATAATACGGATAATGTTAATTTTTTCGATTTTTCTGAGTTATGAATCTTGACCAATATAGTATAAATACAATAAATTATATTATATATGTTATTCTAAATTAGTACGTATTAATTTATCCATTTGAATTCCTCCTGTAACTACATGGTGAAAAAACGAGTAAAGAAAATAAAAATAACAAATACCAAAACAGCATCAATATGGCGTTACGAAAAATATAGTTATATGTTATGTCAATATAATAAGCAGTTTGTTTTCAATTATCTTTTTCTAGAATCTAAATATCTATATAAATATATTTTGAATTTTACTGAAATGTAAGTAAGTGATAAAAACTATAATAATTTTGATACAAGTTATCAATATATATTAATATTATTATTTAGTGAATGACTGTAATCTAGAAGTCAAGAAATCGTGTGTTCATACACTGTATTTTCGTATCTGAGCTGACTGGATATGGAGTGAAATTAAAAAGTAAACTATATATAACCTCTCACTAGTACATAAATTATATTGGTTTGTCACTATATTATATTTTTATTTTCCGAAAAACCTCTGTGGGTGTTTAAGGATTAATGTCGTGAATTCAAGCAACGCCGAGACTCTGCAGTATTTTATCTTCTACCAATATATTCTATTCTGCGGGAAACGACGCCTCTATCTTCACGCCGCACAAAAATTTTCACAGCTCCAGCCAGAATTTCTCTAGAATTTCTGTAATTTTCATCGCTTTAGAAATTTGAAAATTCCAATATTCGCGTGCGCTCAGTATACGTCCGATATTTAAAATCCACTTCAAGAGCTGTGAATATATGATGAGTGTCAAGTGAATGCGATTTTTTAATCAAGCGGCAGCATGACGCGCGAATGCGTTAGAGTTTGGTTACGATGAAAAGTAAGATATGCCGCGAATACGGATGCACGAAAAGTTAAAACAAGCGATTTCTACACCGTGGGCTACACACGAGCGACTCCGATGTTGCGTCCGCACGGATTGGTTTAAGAGACGCGCCTACAGCTCCGAAATGGTCAACTTACAAGTAACCCACTAACCACTTGATTACCAGAAGTTCAAATATGTTGGCGGAAACAGCCCACTACCGCCACGCCGTTTTATGAGCGCGAAGACGCACAAAGGCTTCGTACACACATTATCCCAGCGTTTCGCGAGACCCGCTATTACTTTCATACGCATATTGCTCGAGTAGTTCGAGCAAGTAAAAGTTGTCTCAACAGGTTCCTGCCGTACTAGGGGCACGACTAGCGCGAAATCTGAACAACCAACCAACGCGCTGTATTTCATCGCTAGCTTTCATAAATAGAGTTTCCGCTCGATAGATCGCATTCATTTGCTACATGCTCCGACCGTGCCTAAAGAGCAGATATTATTAGTATATTAACCTAAAGCTGCTATCTCCAAAACAAACTCTGTCTGATCTCTCGAACTAATGAAGAAGTTGTGAGCAGAAGAAACAAGCGATAACACCGCACAAGCTATTTGTAGCCCATGCAATTTTAGTTTGAGTTTAGCCTACATGAGTATAATATTTATTTTCATTTAGTATATGTTTTCTATTCCATTTCTTCCCTGAAATGAAATTTTAAGAGCCCGCTGAATACATGACTCTTATATATCTCCGTTGGCTGTAACTCGGAGCACAAGATACTAAGATGACAAGGTAGAAATTAATTTTAACATCCGCGTTATTACAACAGGCTTATACAAACGTAGAAAACGGAAATAGTAAGACGATACTAACTTAGAAGCCAATGAAATTTAGTAATTTAGATATTGCTTATCATTAGAAGCTGATAGCAATATTTGCAAATTAGTGTACTTCTAACCGGAACTTATTCATTTATTGATTGTTAATTGATTGTTAATTCTTTATCCATAATTAGGAAATTAAAGAATTTTGACCATATATTATTTCTATTCAATATATTCTATTGTCAGCTCACAGACAGTCCAGACAAATGGACGATTTATAGCTGAGTTTCAAAATTTTAAAATATTAAATAATAAAAATTAGATACATAGACAAAGTATAGTTAAATACTAATTAATCTGCACACATACGTAATATTACTAATATTACGTATATATGTTTACTTTGCATACTATTAGATATACTGATGATAAGGTTACAGTTAAGTGAGTCATTTTATTAACCTAGTATATTATATTATAACATAAAGAATGCGATTTTTGTAATCAAACGGCGGCACGGCGTGAAAATGCGTTTAGGTTGGATTAAGATAAAAAATATGACAGACCGCAAATTTACAATAAAATTTGTATATTAAACAAATTTCAAAACGACATTTAGATTAATCTAACTTGATAAGAATGAGATCTATATATAGGTTGTTGAAACAAATACCATTAATGCTCAATGACAAGTAATGAACATTTTATTGATTTACAAACACATGACTTAACACCAATATGGCTTAAATCCGACTTAAGTTGCATATATATAGCAGCGAATCATTTGTAAAGTTGACGTTCTAAATTCAACGGATTAAATTTGAATATTGTAAATAATAAATAATTATTAAATAAGCCGGCGTAGCTTAGTGGTAGAGCGCAACACTTGTAATGTTGAGGTCACGGGTTCGACTCCCGTCGTCGGCTTTTGCTATAATTCTTTCATTTATCATTGACATTTCTAAATTATATTTAATATCATTTTTCACTTCATCAATCAAATATTGAACAAAGTCAACATCCAACTGTTTAGTCTTTAAAGCTATATAGGAAATTGTTCAATATTAAATAGTTAATATTAATAGGTTTTCAGTTCTGTTCCATTTGTATCCTTGATTGAGTTCTTAATTTTAATAATAATCTTAAAAAGCTTCTTATAATAATCTTCATTATTTCAGATTTTAAATAATATTGTACCTTATGAATTGATTAAGTTTAATTTGGATCCAATACTATAAATATATACATATTATCACACATAGAGTTGGTTTAGGTCAACTGGCATATTGAATATGTTCTCTTGCTTGTGTATCCTGATGACATCTGAGTTGTCGTATTTCTTGACCACTTTCAGGGACGCGTGCTGTTTCTGCCTGCAGTATTTGGTAATTTGTCTGAAGAGCACGACAATCGCGATAAAGTACAGGGAAGATGTGATAATTATGGCCACTATCAGTCCGATGTTCTTATCCTCTGGCCCGGTGTAAAGTTGCCAGCCAAGAGTCCCCACCGAGTACTATTAATCATCTTCGATCGCGTACGTGTCGTTAAAATAGACAATATTTAACAACTGTGCGTTGTACTGAACGTTAACCTGGGTGTTTCCGACCACTTTTATCTTCTGCGTGAGCCACTTGAGCTGCTGAACCTGGTACGAAACCGGGATCTTGCTCCCGTACAAGTTGTAGCAGTCGAAGGCAACGCACTTTCCAATGTGGAACACCTGGCTGTGCGTTCTGATTAAGAACCCGGTTTTTATGTTCGTGATGTCCAGAATGGAGTTGTCCAGGAACTGCCACCCGAGCAACCCAGTGAATTTTATTTCCATTTTCTTCACGTATTCGTTTGTCGGCGGTTCAGTTCCGGGTGCAGCCAGTGATTCTCCACAATAATAAAGTTGGTTTTATTTTGACATGACCATTGTTGCGTTTCCAAGCGAGACCGCGTCGTACTCGCTGATGTCCATTATTGAAATATCTTTTTTTGGATCCTGGCACAATCTTCCGTTTTTGTTGAGCCCGTAAACATATTTTTTCCCGTTTTTCAAGGTCATTTTTACCGCCCAGTCCATTTGCTCAATGTTTTGCACGTCAGGTGCTTGGAAGGGGAACTCGGCCAGGTTCATTTTCGTCCACATGCCCCTGAATTTCGTTTTCCCGTTGAATTCGGAGTCGAAATCGCTCCCGTTCGCGTCT
>CAXDID010000334.1:0-78918 GCA_963988835.1 Hexamita inflata | reverse complement strand
ATAGTAATTATTATTTCTATATAAGTTTTGTGTTAAAATGTTATCTTCTATTGTACTTTATTAATAAATTAAATATTATAGCAATAATAAACTTGGAAATAAAATAATAATCAACAACTTCTAGTATAAATATTATTAAAAATAAACAAATTTAAACAATTATTAAGTTAACAATTAAATAATTACTAATCAGTATTCAAATATATTTATATATACAAATCAAGTTAAATAATCTTTAATAAATGTTTTAACACTGAATATGGTCGACATATAACATTTCGCAGTATTTGGTATAAATGCTAACAAGTAATATTTACAGGACTCTATAATAAATATAACAATAAATTTCAAAATAGTACATGGTGCTTTAATTTGTATTTAATGTGATTTGTTTACCCATGAATCTAAACTTATATTTGTCGCATCTGGATAAAAGTTGTCGGGTGCTGTATTCAAGTCATCAAAAGAAATATATTTAGTAAATTCTGTAGTATCTTTTAGATTCGATACTTAGTATGCAACTGGCATAGTTGGTGAAATTATTGACGATATTATTTTGAAAATTATAGATACGAACATTACAGGATTTGTATTTGAAAACTCGTAAAACCATGGTTACATATCTTCTAATATTACGGTTAACACAAAGTTCGTAGTTGAGAATTCAAGAGTATGTGTTAACATATAGAGTGCTGTCAAAAATGACACGTAGAATCTGTAATCCTTATTTATATAAGAGTGTAAACATATTTGTTAAACATAAATATATGTTTACGGATTATGTCTGTCTTCACTAAGCTTGGGCTAATTACAATTATCTAACAACACCCTGTTATGTTTGGACCCCTTTGAGTACGATGGACTAGTCTGCGTTTGCAAAGAAGGATATTTGTTAAATTTAACTACATGTGTTGATATTGTTGAAACACTTACTATCCTAGATGTGTCTTTGGCTTCAAATGCATCGCATATATTGCAAATATTAGACTAAAATGTATCTTTTTTATCTTCCTAAATTTAGTAAAATTTTATGTTGAACTAACAAAATTTGATAGGAAACGTTACGATTCTGACTAATCTAATTAATAAAAACAACGACACTTTGACAGCACAGCTAACTAAAACAATATATAACTTATCAACTGTAAATAATACATTATCCTAAACTACTAGGTAACTTATAGAAAACTTAAACAAAACTAACGACACACTGCAATAGTAAATTATTCACTACAACAATAACGTAAGCCGAATAAACAACACTCTTGAATTACTTAACAATTCTATAACAAGTTTAAATAATTCATAAATTCAAACCATGACTAACTTAAATAAAGGATTTAATGATTTAAAAACATAATTTAATCAATTTAGTACTTTAACGAGTTAAATAGATTAATAATAAACTACAAATATTTATAATCAATTTAATTATATTAAAGAGATTAATTTAACAATTGAAAATTAAAATAATAATTTAACAACTCTAACCGATTAAATAACTGCATTGCAAAATTCTATTGAATCTTAATTGTAAAATAAAGCTTTTATTAGTAATATTTACAATAGAGATTAATTTGTTAATATGATAAATTATGTTAATGGATAATTAGCAGCCGCAACACGTAGGGTTGATAATATTTATAACTAAGAGGTCTAATTGAGGTAAAAATATGGTTTTTGAATGATTATATATTACAAATCACATATTATTTTATCAATAATTATATCAATAATCTATAATAATTTTATCAATAATCTTCAGTTTTATCGATTTAACTGGGTGAAATCTGACTTAACTCGAGATATAATGTTTTTTGGTATTTATAAACTTGGAAATTGAAAATTAACTATTACGAAGATATGGAAAATAGTTCCATAATTCAAAGTTTAGAAGTGGAAAATGAATTACATATGATAATTATAGTACGTGGGCATATGGAAATCTATTTGGATATTGGAATCACTTGTGATGCTTGATAAGTACTTAGGACAAATATGGTAAGAATTTCATCATTCATTAAAAGTAAAAATTGGTCTAAACCTCAAAACGAGTCGCAAAACTGGAGTTCTAACAGAAGTTGTAGACACTGCGTCGGATGTCGTTTGTGCAGGAACATTACGCCGGTGCGCTAATATTTGTGAACAAAATACTGTACGACCTGTGTACTGACACAGGTTTCCTGGAAATTAAAGCCCTTGCATCATAAAACACGCGATAATCCAGGGTGAAGTTGAAAACGCCAGAGACGATACAAGTGCACTTTGTAAAGACGAATTTCGAGACACGAGTAGATCGAAACGCTGATCTTCGCCTACAAGGCTCCTTTTAAGTGGCTATCGCGTATTTTCAAGACGCGAAGTATTTCAGCGCAACCGCATTGACGCGGGTCACACATCTGGTTCTTAAGGCGTCATATTTCGTCAGCGCAAATAGCTTGAGGAAATTCCAAGCAGAATCTTTCAGAATGAAACCCTCCAGAAAAAGCCAATCCAGCACTCGTAATATTCTGTTTATATGTCGGTTCACTCAGGCTCTTTGAAACGTCTTGAAGACAGAGGCCAGAAGGTTGATCCACTTCAGATCGAAAACCACATTAAATCAACGTATCAGTAAATACTAATAACTTATGAAATAGCATAGTTTCCATACACAGAACGCGCTACACTATCAGTTAATAACAACTAAAAATACTGAAAATGTTGCTTTAAGAACTCGAAAATATCATAAATATGTAAGTACATCCACTAAAATATTGTTGAATTTTAACAGTACGGTGCACCTGAAGTGACACTAAATCAATGTTGATGAGCTGCAGCTCTTAATAGCAACATAAGAACATTACCGTCAAAAACTTGTACGCTGATAAGATAACGTCGAATACATTAAACGTCATATTTATGAATTAATGTAGTAGTATAATTGTAGGCAGATGTTGTTGTAATAATCAATGACATAATAATAAATACTCCTGATTACTGAAAATTTGATAGCATAATATTTAGCGCTTATGTAAATTAAAAGACAGAGAATAAATACAACTATTTCTTCGAAAAATAGATATTCTGTATAGAATTGTTATCATTTTCGCGCGTGTCGCATATTTGTTAAAGTGTTAAGCGTCATAGCTGCGACAAAACTCGCGCGCTGCTAAGAGAACTAAACAGACACCGAACGACTTTAGTAAAACAGCGCGCTGTTTTGTAATACGTCCGCAAGCCATCTTTCAACGAGCGGACACGCTATGTTAGTTGGGTTCTTCAGGTCATCAGCTAACGAAATATTTTTACAGCCACCTAAATTATATTTACATTATATATTTGTAGTGTGACAATGTTCGTCCAGCGAATTGTTCGAACGTATGTAACTACCTAGATATCAAGAATTCAATTTCTATAATTACACTATATTTTACATTTAATATTATAACAGACCTCTCGAACCAAAATTCGCAGACTGCATTAACTGGCAAATTTGTGTGCGCTTCATTGAATTATATATTGTAACGGTCTAAACCTCAAAACGAGTCGCAAAACTGGAGTTCTAACAGAAGTTGTAGATACTGCGTCGGATGTCGTTTGTGCAGGAACATTACGCCGGTGCGCTAATATTTGTGAACAAAATACTGTACGACCTGTGTACTGACACAGGTTTCCTGGAAATTAAAGCCCTTGCATCATAAAACACGCGATAATCCAGGGTGAAGTTGAAAACGCCAGAGACGATACAAGTGCACTTTGTAAAGACGAATTTCGAGACACGAGTAGATCGAAACGCTGATCTTCGCCTACAAGGCTCCTTTTAAGTGGCTATCGCGTATTTTCAAGACGCGAAGTATTTCAGCGCAACCGCATTGACGCGGGTCACACATCTGGTTCTTAAGGCGTCATATTTCGTCAGCGCAAATAGCTTGAGGAAATTCCAAGCAGAATCTTTCAGAATGAAACCCTCCAGAAAAAGCCAATCCAGCACTCGTAATATTCTGTTTATATGTCGGTTCACTCAGGCTCTTTGAAACGTCTTGAAGACAGAGGCCAGAAGGTTGATCCACTTCAGATCGAAAACCACATTAAATCAACGTATCAGTAAATACTAATAACTTATGAAATAGCATAGTTTCCATACACAGAACGCGCTACACTATCAGTTAATAACAACTAAAAATACTGAAAATGTTGCTTTAAGAACTCGAAAATATCATAAATATGTAAGTACATCCACTAAAATATTGTTGAATTTTAACAGTACGGTGCACCTGAAGTGACACTAAATCAATGTTGATGAGCTGCAGCTCTTAATAGCAACATAAGAACATTACCGTCAAAAACTTGTACGCTGATAAGATAGCGTCGAATACATTAAACGTCATATTTATGAATTAATGTAGTAGTATAATTGTAGGCAGATGTTGTTGTAATAATCAATGACATAATAATAAATACTCCTGATTACTGAAAATTTGATAGCATAATATTTAGCGCTTATGTAAATTAAAAGACAGAGAATAAATACAACTATTTCTTCGAAAAATAGATATTCTGTATAGAATTGTTATCATTTTCGCGCGTGTCGCATATTTGTTAAAGTGTTAAGCGTCATAGCTGCGACAAAACTCGCGCGCTGCTAAGAGAACTAAACAGACACAGAACGACTTTAGTAAAACAGCGCGCTGTTTTGTAATACGTCCGCAAGCCATCTTTCAACGAGCGGACACGCTATGTTAGTTGGGTTCTTCAGGTCATCAGCTAACGAAATATTTTTACAGCCACCTAAATTATATTTACATTATATATTTGTAGTGTGACAATGTTCGTCCAGCGAATTGTTCGAACGTGTGTAACTACCTAGATATCAAGAATTCAATTTCTATAATTACACTATATTTTACATTTAATATTATAACAGACCTCTCGAACCAAAATTCGCAGACTGCATTAACTGGCAAATTTGTGTGCGCTTCATTGAATTATATATTGTAACGGTCTAAACCTCAAAACGAGTCGCAAAACTGGAGTTCTAACAGAAGTTGTAGACACTGCGTCGGATGTCGTTTGTGCAGGAACATTACGCCGGTGCGCTAATATTTGTGAACAAAATACTGTACGACCTGTGTACTGACACAGGTTTCCAGGAAATTAAAGCCCTTGCATCATAAAACACGCGATAATCCAGGGTGAAGTTGAAAACGCCAGAGACGATACAAGTGCACTTTGTAAAGACGAATTTCGAGACACGAGTAGATCGAAACGATGATCTTCGCCTCGTAATTAAATAGTCCTCACTCAGCATCCGAAATCACCATTTCCACACGCGTAACTGAGAGCTATCCTAGCTCATAACATGTGCGTCTACACACACGCTACAAAATACCAACGTTAGATGGCAGAATATTTTCCTCTACTTTAATAATCGATCTAGTGATTCAATTTTTCTCTTCAATTTTTCTTCTTCAATTGTTTTGCTTATACTTTGATGCTTATACTTTGATATATGATCCAGTTCTCATGGCCCCTCACAGAGCCAGATTAAATATAATTACACTTTATTATACATTTAATGTTATTAACACTTTGAGAACTCAGTGCACGGCATCCGTGCAAAATATAACGATAGTAGCTTTTGGTATAGTTGTAATAGTTATATTTTAAGTATGAGAAGTAATATTTCATTCATTTTATAGATTTTAATATGTTTGAAATTATATATTTTACTAGCTAACGATTAGGCTTGGCGTCTCGACGTTAGAGCTGAAGAGGCATCGCTGAAATACCAGCTTTGTTTAGTGTGATAGATGATGGGTTCATTTGATCGCGCTTCTCGTTCCTCGCCGCATCCCACTTCCTGAGATGCGGCTCGGCCAAATCGGTTGCGGAAGGTAAAATCCCCCGGTTCAAAGTGCTGAGCTGCCGTCAAGGATCGGTATGGCTAAGGGCATGCCATCAACGAGCCTTCAGGATTGGAAAGCGGCAACCGCTCCATTGCTTCCTTAGAAACGCAGATGGTACGACGCAGGTGGATTCCCGTATAGATCGGCTTGCACGAAGCAGCCGCGTTACGCCCCCTGGATGCTTGTACCCGAGTCGTTGGTTGCCTTGGCTGCGGAGGTGCGCCTAACGTACATAGGTGTATCTAAAACTAATGATCATTCGCGTGAACTTACAGTTCCTGTACAGAAGACCGAACTAGTATAAACGAAAGTTAAGTGAGTGGGATATATATTTTACTAGCTAATTATTAAGAAAACGCTTAATGAAATTTGAAACGATGACGTACTGAATTTTACAGATTTATATTTTCAAACGAACATGTTGAACCATATTGAAGTAATTTGCGTCTAAAAATTAAAAAATTATGATTCTTTCAGACAAACTATTTAAACGTATAAATGAACTAAATAAGCAGTAGTTCCACCAAAATTTAAAGAAACTCGCGTACTTATTTATTATAAACGCAAGTTTATCTTACACAAGATATTTAAGGAAGTTCGAAGATTCAGAAAAGATGTAATGTATAAATATAAAAAAATAACTAATAAAATAATAAAAAATAACACGACATTGTAAATTGTTGAAATATTTGAATTATAGTATTTCCACAATAATGAACACACAACTACTAAATACTATATAATATCAGAAGCATTATTCACTTTGAATAAGTAATTAAACAATACAATATCATACACTTAAATTAAAGTACTGCTGTGATAATTCAATAAATTAGTAAAAGTGAGTTTCTTCAATAACTTAAGAAATAGTAAGAGATGATCTATTTATGTCGAGTCCTATTACATTCTTATATAAGTATATTGATATAAACTAGCCCTAGAGTTCTTATTTAAATTACAAAATATAGCTCCAGTTCTCGAAGTGTTAAGATCATTCTTTTTGTAAAAAATAAAACATACAGTACAACCATTATAGATAAATGAATAGTTAGACTAACTTGGAAAGAATGATTCATCGGATAAATAAACGGGGATTTCGGATGCTGAGCAATAATTTCACACATAGTAGAAGAGTAACCCAGGTATTTCCCATCTATATTACTTGTTTTAGAAAATTCACATTCTTACCATAATCATCTAAGTCCAGTGTGAAAACGGACAAAAAATAATTATTTTAAGAGGTAATCTGATTTATAAGTATATTATTATCCTGTATGGTGGATAATTTAATTATAATTTATTATATATTAAAATATTATGATTACGTAAATATCTTCTATAGTATTATTAAAAACATTAAATAGTTTAAATTAATCTATTAATTAGTGCAGCAAATACATGTAGTTTGATAATAAAGAATATATATTTTGTTAGAAATCAAAATCGTTAAATAGTGTTATTGTAAAAGGAGATATGACTTTATCATAATAATCCAGTAATCTTTTTGTATACACTAACATTGTTTAAGCGTCGCGATTACAATTATAGTTGGATTACGTCAACATATTTGCAGTATTTGGTATAAATGCTAACAAGTAATATTTACAGGACTCTATAATAAATATAACAATAAATTTCAAAATAGTACATGGTGCTTTAATTTGTATTTAATGTGATTTGTTTACCCATGAATCTAAACTTATATTTGTCGCATCTGGATAAAAGTTGTCGGGTGCTGTATTCAAGTCATCAAAAGAAATATATTTAGTAAATTCTGTAGTATCTTTTAGATTCGATACTTAGTATGCAACTGGCATAGTTGGTGAAATTATTGACGATATTATTTTGAAAATTATAGATACGAACATTACAGGATTTGTATTTGAAAACTCGTAAAACCATGGTTACATATCTTCTAATATTACGGTTAACACAAAGTTCGTAGTTGAGAATTCAAGAGTATGTGTTAACATATAGAGTGCTGTCAAAAATGACACGTAGAATCTGTAATCCTTATTTATATAAGAGTGTAAACATATTTGTTAAACATAAATATATGTTTACGGATTATGTCTGTCTTCACTAAGCTTGGGCTAATTACAATTATCTAACAACACCCTGTTATGTTTGGACCCCTTTGAGTACGATGGACTAGTCTGCGTTTGCAAAGAAGGATATTTGTTAAATTTAACTACATGTGTTGATATTGTTGAAACACTTACTATCCTAGATGTGTCTTTGGCTTCAAATGCATCGCATATATTGCAAATATTAGACTAAAATGTATCTTTTTTATCTTCCTAAATTTAGTAAAATTTTATGTTGAACTAACAAAATTTGATAGGAAACGTTACGATTCTGACTAATCTAATTAATAAAAACAACGACACTTTGACAGCACAGCTAACTAAAACAATATATAACTTATCAACTGTAAATAATACATTATCCTAAACTACTAGGTAACTTATAGAAAACTTAAACAAAACTAACGACACACTGCAATAGTAAATTATTCACTACAACAATAACGTAAGCCGAATAAACAACACTCTTGAAAATTATTAAAATATGATAGATTAAATAAATTAAAGTGTAATTACATCATCTCAAAAGTTATATTCCGATATATTCTCACTTAATGACTCATATAATAGTTTTAAAGCTACTTCTAATTAGATCAATGCGTAGTAATCTAATGATATCGTGACCTAATTTAATTAAATAAAATAACTTAATACAACAATTACGGCTGTTGTTAATAATTAAAATTCTATAAATTTAACTTTAACCAATAAAGCAAATAACTAATAAAATGTTATATAATCTAAAATTAATTAAGCAGACGTATTTCTTAAACCTACAATAGACTGGTATGTATAAGATGCATATAATAGAATAAATGCACTTAATTAAAAAATTCAAACTACGTGGGATATTTCTTTAACGGTAAAAGGCAGTTACTTATGTGATAAATATAAATGTAAATATATAGATTGAAATGAAATAATTTATACTTTTTGTCAATAAATACTTTAATTGCCATTATTACATATACTATGAATAAACTAAGCCCAAATAATCCCAAATATGTTGTGTAAAGTAAATTAAATAATAGAGCGCTAATTTACAAAACATTTGATGATAATTCTAGAATAAGCCCTTACTGGTGAATGAAATAAAGTTTAGATATGTGAATAATTAAATAGATATAGTTGTATTGTATAGATCTGCAGGTAGGCTGAGTCAGAAAAGCTCACCATCTAAATATTACTGTAATAGTAGGTAGGTAGGTATTGTACTGTATTTAAATGTATTTAACTATTACTACTTCAATCTACTTTATATTATTACAACTTTATAAACATAAATTAATTTATGAATTAAAAAATTCCACAATTATCACTGACTCTCCAGTTAATTATTATCTGTGTGTAAATCGTTTTCTTCTCTTATTGGTTCGTATCCGCCCGCTTTCTTGTAAATCTTTATTTGAACAAGAACAATGATATCGCATATAGCAGGAATCGCAGCAGCGATAATGTATGGGATCTTTTCAATCAAATATTTTTACTTTTGGCTGTTCACGAACATAGAAATCAGCTGGTTAATGTTTCCTGAACTGGTTGCGATGAACAAACCGGTTGATAATCCCTCGGTTGATTTGCGTTTCCAGTTCTTGTAAATTTGGGTTGGGCGTGAGAAGCAGAACATTGGAATGGTGGCGTAAGCGAGGATGGTTCCAATCCAGTACCTGGCTGTGTTCTTCGGAATCACGGCTTCCTTCTTGCAGATGTCATAAGCTGCTTCGTTGAAGGATAATTCGCTGTCGTAATAAAACCCGGCCCAGACCACGTTATTTATTACTAACCCGGCGATTACCACGTAAACGAAGATCTCAAGCACTCTGAAGTGAGTGGCAGCCGAGGTGTACTTCTTCTTCGTGCACACGAAGTAAAAATGAGAAATGTTCAGAATCGTATCCGTTGACAGCCAGAAAATACCAAGAAACTTCTACACAAACAACTAATCCAAGACCAAACAACTGGTTGCATTGAATATATCACCCAAGAACCAGCACAAGAGGAAGAACGGAGAAAGTGCTTCAGCTTTACGAAGCAAGAAATTTAACCGAATCTATGGATAAAGGGCAACAACCCAAGATAAAATCGACAACCAGCCGAAAACAAAGGAAACTATCTCCTTGGTTTCTGTCATGCACTGGTCGAAGATTCCAGCGATGATGTGAGAATATCCAGGTTATTCACAGCGGCACGGCATTCGGAGGTGGAATATTTATTTTTAATTATTATATCGCTATAGTAAGTATAAATTATTTAATAGCAAATCCAGCAAAACTTGTTTTAATAAAATAACGGGAGCAGATACAAAGTTACAATGTTCAAATATTTATTGTAATATTAAAGTGTGTGTTTGCAATTTTAAATTATTTTTAAAGTATACAGTCCATTTGATAACATATGTCAATTCTTTTGTATATTTCTGAAATACATAAATTCATCATTATTTTAATATAATTAATACAATAATACATTGTTTCATTCTAATCAAAACGTCTTTCCTCAAATGTCCCCTAACTCCAAGATCCCTATTTCGCAGGAATCAACAACTTCGTTTCCTTCTTTATCAAAGTATTTAACGTCCCCTTCAACATTGAAAACAATTTTTGATCCGTCGCCGTTTATTTTCTCAATTCGCCCATCCGCGAATTGTTTATATATTATTTGTTGCCCCTCCTCCTTATATGTGGTTGTGATCGTTCCACTTGAGTGCTCGTAAAATATTGATTCAGATTCGGTTAGTTTCATCAGGTTCCCGTTATTGTAAATTACATTTTTTGTGTTGGGCTGAATAATTAGCACTGATGAGTTATCTGCGTATTGAAACAGTGTTGCGTTGCTAAATACGAGCTCTGTGTGCAGAATGTGGTCTTTTTGAGTGATGCATGATTTGATTTTCAACGTATGCGTCGAAATCCGCGCTCAGTTGATCTGTTAACTGTTTCAATGAGCAGAAGCGCAGATTCGGTGTTGATTATTTGTGCTAGTGTATTTATTTTACAGTAAGTATTTGAGCGTCAATTACTTCATTTTTGTGCTTGGTTGGTTTCACGCGCTTTGCCGGGCTCACAATCGGGTTTTCTTATTCATTGGTGTTTTACGTGGTAATATGTGAATTGTGTTTTCTGCTCGGTTTAATGTATTTTGGCGCTTGTTGTTAACTGTTATTTTAACTATTAATTTAATTATTTTAATACTGTTCTTGTTAATTTAGTAGTTTTCCCTTCAAGTCAAGATTTATTTGCTTCAATTAAATTATTTCCGTTTATAGTGCGTTTTGGTTCAATTATTATAGTTCGTTTTAGCTCGATTTGGTTTCGATTTGGTTCTACAATTCAATTATCCTTTAAAACTGTTTATTCTCCAAAACGGATAATTAATATTTTAACTGTTGAGTCGTTTACTTTTCGGTTTCGAGTTGTTAATGGGAAAGTTTCAGTTGTTGAATTAAAACGGAGAAATTTTATTCGTCTTCAAAGCGTTTTGGACATTCGGAACTTTGTTCTTAATTTTGGAGAATTGGTTAAATTTGTGAGTGTTAAATGTTTTATTGAAATGTGTATTCTTGGTTTTTGTAATTTGAAGGGTCTTATTTAGTGAGAATTTGAGATTCTTATTTAATTGGAGGTTATTAATTATTTTCAAAAGGCTCTTGTTGCTAATTGTTTTTTAACTATTTTTATTAACTATAATTTATTAACTATTATTATTAACTATTTGCATTGGATTATTAAAATAACGTGTCGTTTGTGTTTTATTGTTTGTTTACGTGACTTTACAAATCATCTTAGTGTTGTGATTGTTAAATATTTGGTTATTAAAGTAATTTGTCGCTATATTCTTGTTGTAATTGGTTTTAAATTTACAGCTCGGATTATTCCGAATCAATAAGCTAATGTTAGTTCAAATTATTGTTTAAAAGTTCTATGTGCTCTGATTAAGCTAGATGTGGTTACCAATTATTTGATTAGTCAAGTAATTTAGATTTTTGTTAAACTGTATGACTTTATAGTTCAGAATCTTATTTTGCTTAAATATGAGAGTATTATTATTTCTATGAAGCTGCATTTTCAAATTATTATTTTTGCTGTTCTTTTTAAGTGATTTGATGTTGTTAATAATTAACCTGACTAAACTATTAAGTATTTTATGAAAGTTTTTGATCGGGATTGATTTATTTCTGAAATATGTCGTCAGATTCTGACTTATCAGACTATTCTTACGTTTGAAATGGAAAAATAATTAATAAAACGATATAAATACAATATAAAGATTAAATAATGAATATGACTTTCACACTGACATTTCTTCTATTAACTTGATAAACATAGAATACGAAATAGTTCTATCTTTATTATCTGCTGCCTCGTTCATTACCATTTATAATTGCTATAAATCGATGTTTATATCAAGCTTTTTCAATATTTTTGACAGCTCTGAGCGATTTATTGATCCAGAGAAGTCTAAATCAGCTGCATAAAACAAAACAGATGCTGGTAACTCGGGGTCTGCATTATCACACACATTTATAAAAACACAGAACTCATCATAATTCATTTATTCATCATTATCTTAATCTATAAGATTTAAAATATTATGTATAGTATCTGTATCAATATTAAGTTGAAGTGTTGATAAAGCGTTCGCCAATTCTTTTTTATCTATTTTCCCGGAATGATCACCATCAATAACATTAAATATTTGTTTGATTTATTTGAAATCAAGTTTTCCCATTGCGAAGCGGAAATATAATCAATAACATAATGATAAATAGTTAAATAATGTTAGTAATTCATATTTTACTACATTACCTCGAATACAGACCCCCATTCCTTTTAGTTCAATTAATTACACCATTTTGATCTGGTAAATTACGTATGGGATTTACCAGTTTCTCCAACAAAGTCGATTGTCTTAGGTATACAAAGGCTACAAAATTGATAGTGAAAATTAGATTGATAATTAATTTAATCTCATACATAATTTTAGTAATTATTATTGAATAAATATAAAACCCACACATCATAAATAAAATGACAAAAATAAAAAATACTGGAATACAACACTTATATGTCTTCTTGCTTATTAGCTTAACCTCAGGTTCTTTGTTTTGTTGGGTGGTCCTGGAAAACCACTTTGAGCAATACAATATGCCTGGAAAAAAGTACAATGGTTATGGCTTCATGACATGCTTGCTCACGTTCGTTATCACTGGAACGGTGATGCACATGAAGTTGTTGTCTTTAATCTTGCAGAAGATGAAGTTTATGACTTCAATTTATATGGGAGTTATGTTATTCATCACTGGCCTCATCTTGATAGTTATAGGTGCTATGTACATTCCAGAACTACTATTTGCAGCTGAAATTCTTATAAGTTACGCTGGATGTCAAATATACGTTTCAATATTTTGTCTTTTCCCGGTTTTCAAATAATTTGCAGTAATCGTTTCTTGTGCATTTGCTGTTTCAACAATGATGTTACAAATAGTTGATTTGCCAATACCATTCTACGTATCATTTGTAATATGGATAGTATTGTTACTGTTTACAACTATATTATTTAGACCAAACGAACCCGTATAAATATTTGCTCACTCGGCTAAATTGGAAAAAATGAAGGACGTATTTAAGTACACAGAACTATACCCAGTGTATTTAAATGTTTTATTTGGAATGGCTGCAAAATCATATTATTAGAACGGATTCTTCAAACGTCTGTAAGAGCTAAATATTTAACCAGACAATCTTCAATATTTCTTTACAGTTTCTAATTTTAGCTCAATATTGGCAGGCCTCACCAACTTTTTGCCGCTTGAGTGGTCTCATTTATTTAATGTGTTCACGTCAATCGTATTTAATGTGCTCGTACTTACTTATCAAAACAAAGTTACAGTGCTCCTAAACTTGTTTTTGATGAACATATCTATGACTGGAGTAGTCACTTCTGCAAAATGTTTGTGCAACTCGGTGTCTAATTTGTTCGAGTCTAACTCTCTCAACTATGTAGCCATGTTTATCGGTGATATGATAGGTCTAATATCTGGCGTATCTATTTCAACATAAACCGCCGACTTGATTGTTGTGCTACCTTCAGCAGTTATGTAGATTTTGAATTGTGTACTGCTACTTGTGGCACAGAGGAAGAGACTATTTAAATCGCTGAAACCGAAGGAAGATTCTGAAAAAGATCAACTGCTAGAGAAAGAAGACCCGTGATCGCTGAGTGAGTCCGTTTTATCCATTTTCATAATTTTGGAGTAGAATTATTACGCTCTTTTATATTTTAGAATAGTATCCACTTCTTTAAATGAATCCAATTTTAATTAATGGTGAGTATGCTAATGCGACGGTATACTCAGACAACCTTTAAGAAGATGCTAAGTGCACTTTATGCTCTATCTTGAACTGTAAGGCGATGTGTGGCTCTAATGTGGCTGTGATGCCAGATGTTCATTATGCTGGCACTTGTGTGGTGGGCTTCACATCAACAGTCGCCGCGCGCGTAATCCCTGCTCTGGTTGGCGGCGACATCGGGTGTGGTGTGCTCTGTGCAGAAGTCTCTCTTTCTTGCTCCTTATCCGATGATTTCTTCAAACGTTTAGATAATATAATTCACGAGTACATTCCAGCCGGAGAGAGAACAAATTCGAATAATCTGCAGCAGGAAATGCATCTGGCCGCTGTATCTGCTTCGTTCCGCTCAAATTATTCTGACAAAAAAGTTAACATTGACTAATTGCAGAAGCTGTTTTTGAAAACTCATTCTAAAACGTCACTTGGCTCATTAGGTTCAGGTAACCATTTTATTGAGCTGAACAAATCCTCAGCTTCAATATTTATGACCATTCACACGGGTTCTCGCTAACTTGGGGTCTCTGTGAACAAATATCATTGCAACAGAGCAATTCCAAATAACTATGTTATAGATTACAAACACATAATGGAAGAGATCATAGAAGGGAAGGAGACGAAAGTTCCAATGCACCTGAGGGACTTCTAGCGAGATCTAATATAAGAACTAAGACAGCGGGGAATGGAAAGCAGTATAAAGTCTAGGATGAAGCTGATTCAGTGGGAGCCATGCACGGAGGAGTATGGATACCTCGAAAATGAAGGAAAAGAGGAATATACTCAGGATTTAATCATCGCATAGCAATTTGCCTCACTTAACAGGTACATGATATTGAAAAATATCACTGATAACATGCCCGATATGAAAATAATTAACGTGTTCGAATCAACACATAATTATTTGGAGGACAACATTATACGAAAAGGAGCTATAAAAGCCGAAGGACGTATCATCATCCCAATTAACGCAAGAGAAGGAGTCATAATCGGACAAGGAATACCAAAAGCTGAATGGAACTACTCAGCTCCACACGGAGCAGGAAGAAGACTAAAACGAAAAGATAGAATTAGCCTTGAAGATTATCAAAAAGAAATGGTTGGAATATACTCAACAACTGTGTGCAGCGAAACTGCCGACGAAGCACCTGGAATGTACAAAACTTGGCACGATGTTGGAGAATGGGTTCAATAAGTCATTTAAATAGAATAAACAGCAAATACTTTATAATTATAAAGGAGGGAAATGAAGTTATTACAATTAATTTATCATAATATGATATAAGAGTGATAGTAAGTAGTTAGTTATTGCATACTGTGTACTAATTACTTTATTATTTGTTTTAAAAGAACAAATATTGATTTATTTTACGCTAACGTTTTAATTATATTTTGTAAACTTTATGGTAAATATTTCACTCCACATTTAATGCCACAAAAAATATCAGATTCAAAATTGTTTGACTACATTAATCGTGTTGTCGTTAGCAACTTGATATTTATTCAGTCATAAAATTACAAAATAGAAGATCTATGGATTTAAATAGCATAAATGCTTAACAGAGAAGTCCATAATGAATAAGATCTTAAATTTATAGGAGTTGTTACATTTAGTGACGTATAAAATATGCTTATGAAAGGATTATAGCACTATGACGTTGAAAATATTGAGAGTAGAATAATGAATGTATTGAAAATGATGAAGATAACTTGTAAAGATTTAACCATTCAATAAAATGAGCAAAAAATTGAGATCAAAGACGTAATAATAAACTTTTATGATAAAAAATTTATTGGAGAAGATACCAAGAAGCAAATTTAAGATATTGATTCAGCAGTCATCAAAGAAAAAATATCTGCGTTTTTTGAATAAACCTATGAAAGAATAGAACATGAATATACAGATTTAGTTCTATTGTGGACCTCTAAAAAGACTCAAAAAACAAAATATCTAACTCTCGATGAAATGAAATCTAAAATAGGTATAGTTGATATGTCTGTTTTGGTTAAAGACTTTCAGTTTTATAATAAAGATGCCATATAAACATCTGATTTGGGTAACATAGCGCAATTTTTTATGGAATTCATAAAATAGAAAGAAATAGAAGTAATTCCATAAATAACTGTTTCATCAGCTGATATGTTAACTAAATTCAGTGTTAAAAAAGTTGATAGTGCAGTTTTCTACAATGTCCTCCCATACTATTTCCAAAAATAATGTTCATAACCGATTTACCTTAAAGTAACCTAGCCGCCAAGATAATTTTCTATAAATGAATTATTAGTTCAAGTAAAAGAATTTTTCGAAAACACATACATTTTTGTAGATCACAAGCTTGACAAACCACACGCTTTTATTAATTGAACAACTGTTTTAGTAAGTATGCGGTCGAAGATTAATTGAGTTGAGAGGTTTATTTTATGTTATTAATTTTGTTGAAACGAAATAATGTTAAGCTTGTCAGTATTTCCACTTCGCACCTAACAAAAATAATGCCAACAATGAATGAAAGCATCTATGAAACCCATACATAATTATTTACTCCATAATTCTATAATAACATTAAAACTTTGACAGAAGTAAGAAAAATGTAGAAATATGGAGGGCATTCTAGATTAACTAAATCAGAATTCGATAAATACTTAATGATACTATTTACAATGATGATATCAGGTAAAGAGCGAGGATCTGTCAAAGATAATTGGTCTAAGAACACTAAAATACGCAATTAGTTTATAGCTGATGAAGTTGGAATGTCTTGCAGAGAATGGGAGGAAATACATTCTAATGTCTGTTATGGTCATATTAAATTGTTATTAGATTAACCTGAAGAAGAAATCGATAATTTAGAAGAAATCGACAAATTTAGACGGTATAGAATCTGATGAAGAAGAATCTGAAAATTCTGACTATGAATATGACGAAGATGATCTAGAAGAACTAAATAAAATATTTAATGATCATGAAGAAGAAGTTTTGAGCTAAAATAAACCTGGTAATGCAAAAAGTAGAAAACTTTAACCATGATATATACAAAATCAAAATTTGTGAAATAACCCTGTTAATTGTAAGAATTTGTAAGTTCTCGTGGTATTCCCAGAGAACAACCTGAAATAGTTCGTTACTACAATAATAATTATAAAGGAGTTGATTATAGACCAACTTACAAAAAATATTAAGTTTCCAGGACGATGTACTCGTTGGACCACAAGGATGTTTATTTATTTTATGTAAGTAATATTAGTTAATGGGTTTTCTTTGATGAAATTATTGCATCCAGAATATAAAGAAATTAAAATAACGGATTATATTGAAAGCATAATTGATTAAATGAAAATAAATCTAACAAAATATGAAATTAAAGCTACACCACGAAAAATTGAAGGTTGTAACCAACCAGTAAGCCCAATTAAAGAACCAGTAATAGAAGCATATAAACACTATCATGTATATACAAAAGTAAGTGCGTAATGTGTCGGCTGCAAATAATGTAATAGCAGATATGTGTGTTCGTGCAAAGGATATCATTTGTGTCCAGAGTGTTATAAAACGCATATTAGTGAATAAAATGACATAAGAGGGTACACACACATTTATAAAAATGAATAAAGTGATTTAAAATACGAATAATATGTTTTAATATATATTGAACACGAAAATAGTAATTTACCTATTAAATGGTTGAAGTCGATTTCGAGAATTTTGTTAATTATTTGCGAAGTGGAAATACTGACAAGCTTAACATTATTTCGTTTCAACAAAATTAATAACATAAAATAAACCTCTCAACTCAATTAATCTTCGACCGCATACTTACTAAAACAGTTGTTCAATTAAAGCGATTTATAACATCAAATAGTTATCGTAAACTGATAAAAAGTCTGTTTAATAAGCATGTGGAATTGTAGATCTATCGTCTATATGTAAGGATTTTATAGATTGTAATTAACCAGATCTTCCTAAAACAACGATTCAAAATGCTGTTTAGGAGTTCACAAAACAATTTAGAATATTTGATACAGTTCATATTCAGAATAAAGTTGAAAAAACACAAATAAATTTCCACTCCGTATTAGGTGATTACTACAAGAAAAGTTCTATTGGTGACTTAATCGAATAAGCACTAAAGTAAGTAGAGATTGATGGAAAAGAACGTAAAAATATCGATGTTGAAGACAAAAGCGAGGAGTGCTATGTTAAATTGATTCAGTTTTTCCATGATAGTTATAGAAACGAGCGTAGAACTTTTGAATCACTGAAGCAATGGATTATTAACGTCATTTAGCTGAAGTAGCTGAACGCAGATAACATTCAAATACTCCGTGAATAGGTAGGAATCGCGGACATTATTGGCGTGCGTGATTTATTCCTTGAAAAGTATCCTGAATTTGACTCGGTTAAGTTGACAACAGAGATATTGATAAATATTTTTAAGAAGAGCAGCATACCACTTGAAGAAACTGTGTAAATAAACCAGATTAAAATAATTTCGATTAAGTATTTGATTCCCTTTTACATAATGAACGGCAGTCTTTCGGAGGAGCAGTTGAAAGAGTTGGAAACCAGAGCCTAGGGGTATACGTACAAGGCTTCCTACAACATTGCGTAGGTATTTGAGGAGAGTTTGGTGCAAATCCCAGCGGAGGTAAATTCCATTCCGCATTTATGGTTATTTTTGATAAAGCAGATGAATGTTCAGCCTTAGTCCATTGAGGAGTTCAGGTCTCAGCTAGGGATTGTAGATTTCACGACCATTTCAAAGTATGTGCTGTAGAAATCCGAGTTCAGCAAGACCGATTAGAAGAAGTGCTACGACGACATTAAGCACTACATATCCGGTTAGAACATAAGAGTTGTGCAGCGCGCGGAGCTCAAATACGGTGGCCGCTAGTTCGTCCTCTGCAGCGTGCTCCAGAACTACCTCTGGAGGGACAAAATATCCAACTCTATCCTCGAGAATCTCGTAAATTACAGGTAAGAGGACCAGGACCTCCCACTCCGAATCAGAGCCGTCTCGCCCGAGCGCAGGGAGGCCATGTTCCAAAACGTTCAAACATTCTTCACTCAGAATTATACGGTCACAAAACTCTCTGAGAAGAGTCTCGCGGACACCGTTCAAAAACTTGAAGGCCTCTTGGAAAGGAACCAAAAAGGACCCGTGAAAAACGCGATTGTCACTTTCATCTCCCTCAGGAACGACCTCGTGAGGGGAATTAAAATAAAAACAGTGGAGGAACTGAAAATACTCGAGGGAGCGATTAAAAAACTACTGTTGAAATTTAAGATTCAAATGAGAGAAAATTTCACATACGAGAGGATTTAATACAAATACGTGATTATGGGAGTGTACAGGGCGAGTGTGGTAACAGAGCTCATTGTGAGCTAGCTTAACAGAGAACTGTTGAAATACGAAGTAAACGTTAAGCAAGAAAATAACAAAGAGGACGAATTCGAGTACTTTTTTAATTAGAACTACGTAATCAACAACGAAATCAACGTGAACACGTTCTGGATAGACCTGATCAAAAAACTGGGCACTCAAACACTGGACACGGACCAAATAAGAAACATCGGACTCGTTGACATAAACGAAATGACACAAAGACTAAAATAATCACAATCCATCATCAGAGCTGAACAATACGTAAAATGGATATACTCCAAAGTCGAACAACAATAAATCAGCCTAGTCGACAAATTCGAGTTCGAAGTCGATGACGTCACACTCAGCTTCAGAAATGTTCTCGCAAACGTAATACAGAAATCAGCTATCCAATACCTAGAAACCAATGACACAAACAATACCGAAAAGAAAAAGAAGAAAATGTATAAAAGGACTGACTGATATATTTTTCATTTGTACCTCAATAAATATAGCAAATGATTTTCCACATCAATGAAATAACTTTAATTAATTCTTCTATCATAAAGTAATAATCGTTTGGCATATTCACAGAAATAGGATTTTTTATATAATTTACAAAAATAATAAATGTCAGAACCAAATTAGGATTATATAGAATAATTGTTTTAGAATCCATTCTTATCACAAAACCAATAGTGCTGCGCGAACTACCAATATATCGTTTAGTAATTAATTAAACAAATATAAAACACTTATGAAGAACACACTGTTTACAATTTTTAATAATCTATAAAAGCCATTTATATATTGTAACAGAATAACATATGTTTCCCATTGATTTTAGAAGCCCTGATATATATTGACCAATATGTACGTTTAAACGACTTGCCACAATACATAAATTGTATTAATATTCTGGATGATGAATATAGAGTGTTTTATTTTTAAAATACTAGGTTCATATCAATAAAAAGATACATAGAATAATTTTAAAATGATTCTACTATATTGGCCGATATTACTAAGTAATATAATGACGAAAATATGACGATGACAGAATATGAACAAGCTCTTAAATAGTGTTAATTATAAATAACTTGTCTTGCTGTTCATAATAGTGTTTTTAATCCGTTACTTCAATCTTTTTTAGTTACATTAGATTATTAGCTTGGTGAAGAAGCTCTCAAATCAATATACTAATTAATCAAAAGTTTAAGTGTAACATACAAATTTGTTTACGAATTGAGTAGTCACAAAATATCCAACAAAAAGTTACTTTCCTCTTGTATATAAAAATTATATTTGAACTATGATATTTGTGATGAAATGCTTTTTTGGACGATTATGTATGACTAACAAAATGTATAATACTTTAACAAACTGACATAAATGAACAATACATCGGAATTGATCCAATTTGTAGAATCGAATAGTATTAATGAATGGTTATAAGTAGAAAATGAATGATTCTGTTAATAATCTATGATAAAATATTATATTGTAGTTCATTAAGACATCGCATCCATTAATTTTAAAAACATAGGATATGATATCGAACCATCTGCATTATCAGCAGCATCTGCCATTATTTATTCAGATTGTTACTTATTAATGTTAACGTCAATTTTCTAAAATATTTTAATTAGTTCTTAACGATCTATGGATCCAGAATAATCTAAATCTGCAGCATAGAATAAAACTGACGCTGGTGTCTCTGGATCTGCATTCTCGCAAACATTCACAAAGACACAAAACTCTTCGAAATCCATTTAACCGTCATTATCTTAATCAACAAGATGTAACATTTGATCAATTGTTTCTTTATCCATATCAAGTTACATTAAAGCTAATGCTTTTTATAATTCATTTCGATCAATTTTCCCAGAACGATCTGTGTCTATTGTGTCAAATATTTGTTTAAACGCTTTAAAATCAGGTTTACCCATATGTGGTGCGAAAATTAATTTTATAATACAAATTTTGAATATTCATATTTTGTTTAATAATATCTAAACATATAAATAGAAAGCAAATGATAGCAACAACATTGACAACAGTCAGAATAGTAAATATTTTATTATCTCTCTTATTGTCTCTTCTTAATTATTATTAATATTTGTGAAATAAAGGTGATATCACTTGGCAACAATAGTCTGACCCTATAAAATTTTATTGTAATCAGCCATAAACCCTTGTAATACAACTTCGCAAAGTTCATCATCGAGAACACCTGATACAATTCCGATGCACTTTTTAATGACGCTGTTTACAATTGGCTTAGAAACGATTGTTCTAGCTTGAGTGTCAACACCCATAAAGCCTATTAAAGATTCCAGGAATGTTAGTATAATATCGAGTTCGAAAACAGTTTCAAATTGAATATTTTTAACATAGTTGAACATACCATCATAAACTTTGCTATTCAATTCAGAGGTTGGGTCAGTATTTCTTCTGTTTTAGCGGTCAACGTTGTACAATGCAGACGCAAGTGCAAGAGTTGAAATGAGTAAGTCATTACCGTCTGATGATGGTTAGGATTGTTACAAAATTTGTGCTGCTGTTACAAGAATTTTGATAACGCTTTCTGTTGGTTAGCCTCTATATAAAATTAATTAATCTAAGAGATATTGCAGAGCTGTTCTAGATTAACTTGGTAATTGTTGATTTAGGTATTGAACTGTAAATTCGTAATAAGATTTGGCGTCTTCTTCAGTTGAGAATGGAACTAAAGTAGATAGAAGAGTAACCGCGTGGCAGAAGCAAATGGTATCTGGAATGCTAATAAGTCCGTTTTAACTTAATATTGAGACCAGTATTATCGGAAATGCTTCAAGAACTTAGTAGAAGTTAAGATTTTCTTGGCATGATATTTAGCTTAAACTACCAACGATGTCCAAAACATTGTTCATCAAATCTTAATACAATGAAAACTGGAGCGTATAATGTTCATACAGTTTTACAAGTTTTGGCATGATAGCTTCAATTAAGATGTGAATGTTACAAAACTATTGAATTTAGACGTCAAATATGTCCAATTTGCATCTTTGCTCGGCTAATTACACAATAGCATTCGTGAGCATGTGCAAGCATAACTCGTGAAGAGCCATGTACTAAGTTTCACCTGAGTGCTTAACTTTGTCAATGAGATTGAAAACGAGTGAGGATATGTTCGAAATGGTCTTAAGTGACTCAATTATCACATATGTTTTGTTCATCTCTTGCATTTCTTACTTTTGATAATCTGTGTAAATCTTTCGATTCTGAATATCACCAGATTTGAAGCTTAAATATTCTCTGGTAAGTTGCTCTTTCTCAATATAGATGTTATTTTGGATCTTGAATAGACTTTTGCATAGATTCATTGTGTTAGCAAAGGTTATAGAATTTGAGGCAGCTGAGGATTTTTGCACAACTAGTATTGAAATTTGTTAGAATAGCTTTGTGGTCATGTCATTGCACACCGTTGAGAAATCATTGTACCCGCAAATAAACATTTTGTTGATAAAGTTGTTGAACAAATTATAGAATTCTTGCTCGAATGCTGATAAGAACTCTATGAATAAGTATATTGTTTCTTGAATACCAATCGCATACTGAATAAACTGTTCTTTAGTTGAGTAGACAACAAAGTTTGAAAGATAAACAGTAAACATGATAACATCGTTGTAATCAAACAACTATGGATTTCTTTGTTAAATCATTGGATTAAACTTTTCAAGAATAATTTTGTTGACCTAATCTAACACAACTCTGCAATGTTCATGGCGCCATAATGGTTAAATAGCTGCGAAGAACAATAAGTTTATATTGTCTTAAAACATTGAAATCTCCTCTATGAAGAAATCAAGCTCTTGTTCTTGTCTACTAATAACATAGTAGTGCTTTGTTATTTGTTAGATGTATTCAAAAAGTTCTGATCTTAAATCTTTGAAATAATCATCCTTTAAATCTAGCTTAACTAATGGGATTATTGCGCCACTTAACAAGAATTTATTTTATTTGTAGTCACAAACATCTATTTGTTTGAAGAACTAAACTATGTTGATAACTATAGTATTAAACTCAGATTCTTTGAAAAATCTGGTAAAATACATATTTAATGTGTTGAATATTTAATCAATATTTTCAGTAATTGTTGATTGCTTTGTTTTGTGCAATTCTATTAGTATTTAAATAGCTAAACAAACCTATTCAAGTTGTTTCTAATTGAGAACTTCGATTTGAGCATGGTTTCTCAATAAATTTTCACAAAAATCTAAAGTTTCTTTGGATTGTGCAATAGTATTTGGCACAATACGCTTAATTATTTGCAAAATGTAATACAGGAAATCTGTATTTTCATATGCTTAGCTCATTAAGTTAACAAGGAAATTTCTTTACTTTGATAATATTTCCTAATTCACAGCATAAGAAGTTGATTCAAAAAGGTAGTACAAGCACTTAATGGAATTCAATGTTGGTTGCTCTAATAGCATTGCAATATGTTCTTTTGAAGGAGCTAAGTTTTTAGATTGCGACGCGTCTTATTCTAATAAAGCAGCGAATAGATTTGGAGCAAATTTCAATCTTTCTAATTAGTTATAAATAGCTTAAAGATTCATTGCTCGGTCATTTTTAGATAACTTTTAATATGCAACAAAGACTATAAGCTTGTTTTCTTGAAGACGTGGCATAATAATATTTTTAGCAGCTAAGCACAATATATTTCGGTCTTCTTCTGAATACTCGGTAACAGAAATGTGTTATAGGATATTAACCAAGGTTGAGATGTCACGGCTCTCATATAAACCATTAAAATACTTATCTAACTCTTGTTAGTTAGTATGATATAACTACATAATATACTTTGCTGGATCCATTAATGAGGAGTGGTATTTACTTTAATTTATTAATAGTGATTTTTACTTATTAATAAAATATTTTAAAGAATAAATGAAATAAAGATGGGAAAATAGTTGAAATATCTTGTGAAATAGCTATAGCTTTAGTTAATACTTACATAAGTCAAATACATTATATTATTCATAATATATCATTCAAATTTCATCAGTTTAACTTCGGGTTTAATTGAACTCAATTTTTCAAACAAGCTAATGAGGACTTTACCCATTTAACGTAAGCTAATTAAACAACTTTCTATTGTTTAGAAATCAACTCTAACCTTATTTGAAACAAATGCGTCTTGACCTGCTAAAATTAGTTCTTTTTCAATTTTAGTTGTCATTTTTTATAATTTAATTAACGAGTTACAAAGCCAGTGTTTAGTAAGCGAGTCTATTTTAGATATTTCAAACTTAAATCTACCTATTTGAATCTACTTTTACACAAAAAAGTCGCAAACTGTTTACTTATAGTCCACTGATTTAATAGGAATAAAGTCAACTTCGTTTATCGTGTAATTTATTAATGATTCTGTTAAAATAGGCGGAGGGCGAGTAACTTTTTATTTTGTATTTTAAAAAGTTTATAATGCTTATTTAGAAGACAATATATCTGTATCCGAGTGTGTAATATTCTATGTTGTGCTTTTTGAAGTGCTTGTTTGTTGTGATTCATTTTCTGGGTAAGATATGTGACATGTAAGGGTGAGCACGATGTAGTCATCGCTCGTTCGTTTATATTCATTCATAACAAGTCTATCTACTGGGTGTTCAGTGGATCCCAGTGGCCGGTGCATAACTTCATCGTATATGGTGCGTGCTTCTTTGCGTGTGAGTTGAATTTGTGCGTAAAATCTGGATTCGTATGGTGGTGGTTCCAGTATTTGTTATAGTATGTTATCATCGTTGAGTGGTCTGTTAATGCCGATTGCTTCGATTTTCTTGTGTTTGGACGGTTGTTTGAAGTGTTGAATATATTCTGCTGTGAATTCTAATAAATAGTTTGTGATGTTTTTCTCCGTTTGGATTAGTTTTTCAATTTTAACGAGTTCTTGTGTGTTTTTGCATTTTTCTTTCATTTGTCCGTATTTGCTCTGGTCTCTGAATAGTTTGTACATTTTGTTGTACCTGACCGGTTTCGCGCGGAGGCACCTTAAATTAAAAATGACTTCAGGTTCTTCCAGGTCTCCAATTTTCTCTCTGTAGTTTATTATTTTGTCAACTTTTACTTTTATTTCCTTGGGCACAATCGGTTCGAATTCGTTCAGATCTAAATATGGTTGGTTCCTCTTCAGTTCGATCACAGGGGGAGGAACGACGAAGTTCTTCTCAATGTACTCGTCCGGTTTCTCAATCGTGTGCGGTTGGAAGTCATTTAAATCAAATATTATTTCAGTTTGGTTTATTGGCTGGTCAATGTGGTGGTGCTGAGTCCGGGCTATTTACCCGCTGAAAATGAGCTCGTTCGTTTTCTAAAAGGCAAGTGATATGTTCCTGTTTTATAAAAGGAAGTCCCTGAAGAGATCCTACTCATTCCGCAATAAATGATAGTGGGCGAGATTCGGGACCTTCATGCGCTTGATCTTTGATAAATCCTACGTCATTATTATATTACTGGTTAGAGAACTGAAATCGTAGACTAAGACCTACTCGCCAACTAAACGGGCAGCCTCGTTCTTGGATAACTGAGGAATTACACACCAACCATCAGCCTCCGGCTCTGTATCAATCAAAAGAGTGAATTCCCTGAAGGTGGGATCGTAGGGGAATACTTCGTGCGTTTGCTTGTTCACATAGAAAGTAACCGGGATTTTCTAATAGTTTTCAAATGCCTCCGGATCGTAAAAAGATGACGGAATGCCAGTTAGTATGTACGACTCCTTCAACGTATAAAAATCAGAATTGTAATCGCAAGACAAAGCACACATTGCCAACCAAACCATCTTAGATTATGGCTCAATACCCAAATAACCACACATTATCAATATATCTTTTATTACATCAGGCGGATTCAAGCACAATCTGTGCTGCAAAGAATTAGGTGGAAACATACTTGCTCCAGTTCGTAACCGTTGAGCTAAATCTTTGAAATATTAATCCATAGGATGAATAAATTAGTGGGTCGCAACTGGTGGTCGCCAATAATAATTTAATGTAGAATCTGCAACTGTTCCAAATTCCCATTCTATGGGAAGTGTGGATTAAAATAAAGCATCTACTATCCAACTTAAATCTTTTTCGTGTTCGGCAATTTATAAGTAATTTAAATAATACGCTGTAGCTGGATTATTTCGATATTACTAAAATTTCGACATTGTGAAGTGGGAGACATATCGATTTTGATTACAATAAAGTTCTAAAATTCAACATTGATGATATTTTATTTAGAAAATTATTATTATTTAACAACGATTAGGCTCCGAACGATTAGGCTCGGCGTCCGACGTTAGAGCTGAAGTGACACTGCTGGAATATACAGCTTTGTTTAGTGTGATCGATGATGGGTTCATTTGATCGCGCTTCTCGTTCCTGAGACGCGGCTCAGCCAAATCGGTTGCGGAAGGTAAAATCCCCCGGTTAAAAGTGCTGAGCTGGCATCATCAAGGATCGGTTTGGCTAAGGGCATGCCATCAACGAGCCTTCAGGATTGGAAAGCGGCAACCGCTCCATTACTTCCTTAGAAACGCAGATGGTACGACGCAGGTGGATTCCCGTATACTATAGATCGGCTTGCACGAAGCAGCCGCGCTACGCCCCTGGATGCTTGTACCCGAGTCGTTGGTTGCTTTGGCTGCGGAGGTGCGCCTAACGTACATAGGTGTATCTAAAACTAATGATCATTCGCGTGAACTTACAGTTTCTGTACAGAAGACCGAACTAGTATAAACGAAAGTTAAGTGAGTATATTATTTAACAATTATCATCAACTTGATTAGGTTCCTAGGTCCCTTATTAGTTTATTTGTTCCTAATTTCGGGGTATATTGCCGGTGGTAGACTAGCTATTTCCTAGGGTTTATATACATAAAAAACATCAAAAAATTTTGAGTAGGAGTGAAATAGAGTATATATTTGAATATATCACTATAAATGCACGACGTTTATTTTTAATTTTATCTTAAATATAATTATATCTTTGAGTAAAAAATGATTTTTAATAGTAATTTTCTTAATAGAATATATACCCCAAATTTCTGGGAGGTTTAGCTTTACTAACTTATATTAACTCTATGGTTTTAATAGTAGATTCATAGTTATTAGTTTAAGGCTATATTTCACAAAATCACAAAAAATAACAAAATTGAGTAGTTTAATCTTAAGTGATCTATAACATCTAAAGTTGAATAGAGTATTCAAAGTAGTCAATGATCTTGAGTGTTACAAAAATATGTTACAATAATTAGAAGATCCAAAATATTTTTTTTCACTCGATTAATTTATATATTTTTATATAGGTAGGTAAAGATAATATAGATAGGTAGGTATAGATAATATATTTTTATTATTATAAGCTGGAAAATAATGCCGCTAACAACTCAGTAAAGACCCAATAGGGCCCTCACTGAGTGCATAAATTACGGGTTGAGCCCGTTTTGAAAGTGGAAACACTGGCGTGCGAGAGCCCATGTTTTGCTTTCGAAAGTCTCACAGTCGTTCGTTTGTGCCGTCTCGAGGAAGTGATATTTTTATTATTATAAGCTGGAAAATAATATCTCCCATTATACTTTAAAATACTTATAATTGAATAGCTATTCAATCCTGAGATAATAATCTTATTTTATTTGTTTACCTAATTTTTCCAACAATTCTTCAAGTGTATTCTAACTAAATACTACGGTTGGTTTTACAGACCAAAATATATTAATACTTAATTAATTACAAATGATGTAATGTTCTATATCAATATGAGTAGTTAAACTCCTTATTTAAAAATTATAAATTTACCTACCTTGTTATTTTTACTACATTACCTTGGTGGGATTAAATCATCAGACCTAATACGCAAGTCCACATTGCTAAGTAAGATTACCAAAGAGAATGCTAGTATGGCTAGATACTCTATTTAATTTTAAATTCATTCATACTTTAGTTTTGAGAACACCGATTTTTACCCCGGATTTTGACCATTCGAGAAATAATGGCAATAACACATTTATTTAATCGAATTATAACTTTACTTGCGGGTTCTAGTTAGTTCTAACTCGTTGCGACTTTAAAAATCAAGTTATGTTTCTTATTAAGACTTTGTCAAAATCAAAAATTGTTAAAGCTCTGAAAACTGGGATGATCCATCAATTTTAAAAAACTTTAAAGCTCATATTTATATTTCTTATTGTTGGAACCGGAGAATTCCAGCTACATTTGGCCGTGTTTAGGTAATACGATGATTTTATTGAATATGAGCAATTTATTAATGATGTGGAAACATTAACAAAAAATGAATTATTTTGATCGCACATTTTTAATAACTAATATAAATATATATTCAATTGGAAGAAATTCTTCAAAAACGCACAAAAAATCATGTGTTTATATATATATGGACATAAATGACGGGTTGAGCCCGTTTTGAAAGTGGAAACAGGGGCGTGCGAGAGCCTATGTTTTGCTTTCGAAAGTCTCACAGTCGTTCGTTTGTAAAAAAGGATGTCTATCACACGTACAAAATTCAATGAAACTGAAGCACATCGATAATGATGCAAAATAGATCTTATCTGGATCTGGAGGAAATAAAGGATGGAATAATCTTTTAGTGCCCATGCATTCAGAGGTGTCACACCAATTGAAATCCACTTTCACTAAGTGTTTACATGCTAAAAATCAGAGTGTGGTATCCATAAGATTTGCGAAGACCAATTCTCTGCCAAACAACAAACAAAACCACAACCCATACCAACTCCTCCCTAAAAGATCATAGATTGTCAACAATAACAAGAACTGGGTTATGGCCCGGTGGAAATAAAATTTCAAGATATGTGTATTGGCCATTACCATCTTTTACTACATCGAGATGGGAGTTAGAAGCAGAGTTCAACGCGTTGCAATGGTTATAATGTAGAGGTAGCTGGGTGAACCACACACGCTCGGGGCCGGGGGGAGTAACTGCGACCGTTTTCAAGCTAGAAATATCGCAGCCAAGACCTCAGGTAAGGCTAGTCATGCAAAACTCAAGTTAGAAAGATGAGTCTGAATCGCTGGCAGCGAGATGACTCAGTACGCATGGCGATGCGCGTGAAAACGGTCAATGCCCGACCTTGGGAGAAGACCGTCGGTATCTGCTAGATATCGCGACAGACTGCGTTGGGTACTGGCGACAGTTATAAACACCAACGGTACGTGGGTCGTCTACTCGGTTGAAGTTGAGGCAGGTAGGTAGAAATCCTTCATTTTTCCACTCCGCCAAAATTGAAAAGCAGCAGACCAAAGTGAATATTCATTGAACGGGGGAACAGCAAGGCTGTTGTACTAGGAGTCGATTCGGCCGAGAGCAAAGTGTTTTCGGCCACACTTTGGAACGCTGTACTAAATTGGAAACGGGTTGGAGATCTGAACGGACCTTCGAGGAGGTGCTGGCACGGTTGAATGGAGAATGCAGATCAGTTTCGTCGGCCGCCTGCAAGGACTCGGTCCAGAAGCCCCAACAGCTGCGCATCAACGGAGATCAAGGGATGGCTTAATGTACAGTCGGGAACCAGCAGCTGTGTGGGAATGCGCACGGCTGGGAACTACTTTAGAATCTGCAACCTGCGGGTGTACGTGGAAACGGATTAGGTGGTCGGGCGAAGCGAGGCTGATGTTGTTGCGAAGCGACGGGTATCGTTAGTTTGGCGCTGACAAAGGTGGAGACGTTTACGCTGAGCTCGAGGGTTTAAGACCTCGTACTGTTTGGCCTCAGAACCCAAACATGCACGCAGGTTCTAAAGCGAGAATCACTCGCAAAGGACCCCATAAACGGCCCCATAAACCTATTGAAGGATTCAACCGCATCTTAAACTAGTTCAGACTCCGCCAGTGCGTTAAACAATTGGAAAAAGAGGAAAGGGGATAAAAGAACATCCCAGAATAATCTAGAATAATCTAGAAAGCCTCCAAACGAATAGAAGAAAAAAGAGAGACCATTTGCACCAAGGAAAAACTAGAATGCAAAATGGTGGAAGACATTGATGGAATACCAGACATTACGATAACAATAGACGAGGACAAGACAAACGAAACAAGTTAAAAGAAACTCAAGAGATTTGACGAGAACACCTTAGCCACGGTAAAGGACCTTATAAAAGAATTCAACTACCATAAAGCACTCGAATTACTTGATAGCTTTATTAAGAAAGACGAAAACAAAGGACGAGTACAAATCGATCCTTCTGCAAGGGAAAAACAACTCTAGAAGCTATTTCCACTTCCCAAACAAACACATTTAAAATTAAACTTCAGACCTTATCAAAAATAATTCTTTACCTTCTCTGAAAATGAAATATTTGAAGCAGTAATAAATACATCAAGGATATGAGATACAATAAACATTTTATTAAATGTTTAAAGGCGTTATATGAAGAGCTTTACAATAATCCAACTACTACCAATGTTCGAATTCAAGATATCGCTAATACCAAAAGAAGACAAAATATCAAAAAGACCTACAGTATGTGCGTTCAGAACTCACTGTGCAACGTACTTAACTCAATAATATTAAAGAGAAAAGACTTACTCCCCATAAAATAGCAAACAAGATATTATATACGCAGAATTCGGTGTCATCGAATCCGTTAACTTTTTCAACTATTAACTAGTTATTATTAAATTAATAATGATTTATTGTCGCTTAGGTTTATCCCAATCTCTCAATAATCACTAATATTATTGCACAGATCATCAGATTTGGTTTTCCATTTCAGTTACAGACCCCTTTTCTTAAAATATTCTTAAAATATCAACAAATTTTTGATTTTTTGCTATTTTTTGTATATAACGACTTAAATAGTATTATATATTGTAGATTGTTAAGTTTCCTCCTTTATATTTGGCTTAAAATACGTTAAAATAAATACTATTTAATCTAGAGCCACCCAACGTTTCATTTCTAACGTACGTTAAGGATTCTTAACGTTTTTCGCGTTAAAGCACGCGTTAAACGCACGTTACACTTATATTTTAATTGAAGTGAATTACATTTTACTGTATATCATATAATAAAAATAAATGATAAACCACTTCTATTCACTTCATTTCATTTTATTGAATGCCAAAAAGTGGTCTAATGTCACAAACAGATTGACAAGCTAAATAATATTTCGTCGATGTCATTGACAGAGGTACCGAGAACCTTGTTTACAAATGCAAACATTGCAATTGAATGCTCAGTAAGAAACATAAAGATAACTTCATTTACCAGTTAAATACGAACCACACATACCTCTAACATGGTACCTCGTTTAAAGAATATGTTACCTCGAACACTTTCAATGTTGTTACTCCTTCTTAAGACGTAAGCAACACATCGGCTCAGCCGATGATACTTGTATAACCGTGCCGTCTTTTTTGTTTTAGCGAACGGATTTAAAAACGTTCGCGAGAACGCGTTCGATTCAAAAATTATTTTGTTGAGGCTTGGACCAATGTTACAAATATGATGTCAAACATACCTCTTGTTGAAGTGAAACGGTTTGATACACGGCAAATGATAATTATATAAAATACTATATAATAAATTAAATGTTTCCACATCATGGTTAAGCATTTAACTATATTTTTAAAACGTAGATAAATGATATCTACAGCATTTGGCGTATTTGTATAACTTAGATACTTAAATAACATAACTTAGATACTTAAATTAGAAGATTGTGTAAATGTGTAAATACCTTATTTAGAGATATATTTGTAGAGCCAATAGATTCGGATGTTTTAATTGATCATTTTGAAAGACCATAAAGTGATAACTTAAGATAATTTGGTAAATCTGCTATATAAATGTGGGAAAGTAGAGGTTGTGCAAACGAGGAGTGCGCCTTGAATGACTTTGTACGGATGTGTATAAATCAATAATATATTAAATATCACTTATAGTTCCGTTCATCGCATCGTTTAAAGCGTATACTTCCATATTTTGTATTCTTTGAAATCTTATCAAGTTCAATATTCTCTTTTTTACAATCATTTCAGCAAAGTTCACTATTTGCTCTTTCTCCTACTTTACATGAACCTCTATAAGCTTCAATTAAACGTTATTCGCCCTCTGATACTTCTTTTAAAGATTCTTGAACAACTTGAACAATTTTATCAGCTATTTGGTCCTCATCATCATTGATACTTATGATTTCATTTTTAGTTTCATCTTCATCTGTTATTTAGCATATTGATGCTGATCATTTGCTATTTCATACCATTATTTATATGAATATTTTGTTTCACTTCTCTTTGCTGCCTCATCGTAGTGATAGTCGAGTCGGTGTAATGATTAATCGCGGTTTACTATATTTTATATAATTAAAACTTCAGTTTCATCTAAAGAGACTTGTTTTTATGTTCTTTCGATATCATATAATTTATTCATCGTCTAAGCTATGCTATCCTTTAAATCGTGCATAATAGAATGTCTTCTACATATTCTTCATAAGTCGTACATTCGAGATGGTTTTCCATGCATGAAGTGGCCCTTTATAATATTTAATTTAATAATAAATATGAAAATGTGATATAAAGCAATACAAAACCACTTCCAATGACAAAAGTATAAATATCAAATATATTAACATACATAAATAGATTCAAATAAAATTATAAATACTTTGAGTTTTATAAGCAAAACTAATAAGAAAACTTTAGTATTGGAAAAATTATTAACTCAGTAAGTTTGTTTAAATGACGGATTTCCGTACAAAGTCATTCAAGGCGCACATCTCTGTGCAAACATTGTTACATTTTTACATTACTGTAAAGTAATTTAAGTTAGTGAATGTCCTGTTGAGCCACCAGTCATTGTAAAACGGCATCACCAAAAACAACACAATAACTTAAGAATATTGGTAATGTGTTTTAATTGATCCAAATGCTTGATAAGTTAAAGACTTTTGTTGATATTTCTGAGACTAGGTTGGATTGATAACAACTAAAAGACGTGTGATTATAGGATTAATTGATTAAATTTTAATCAATTAAATTTCAAAGCATTTCAGTTACAGACCCTAAATGCAATTCAGTTATAAACCCTTTTATTAATAAAAATCAAAAGGGTCTGTAACTGAGCACTTTTGGGGTCTGTAAGTGAATAGGGGTGGTGGTGGTCTGTATTCGAGGTAATGTAGTATATTCTATAACTCAAAATAAAAGTTTTAATAATGACAACTATCACAAATAATCTAATAAAATTTACAAGATAGCAAACATATTTACTGTAATTTCAATATTAAGCTTTCACTTCACATATGAGTTAACTTTTATTTCAAGTAAATTCAAAACAAATTATCAATGTTTGAACACGCAAATCCCGCAAAAATGTACCTTAGTTATTGTTGGATTGTTGCTGTTGAGTGAGTCACTCTTATGCATGCTCTGTTATGTTTGACTTGTTGTGTGATTGTTTGACGAAATATTATTACTTAAGTACATGTATTTCATAATATGTAATTTGCCTTAATTTCCACTTCAATTTTTACAAATGAACACTGCTCAACTGAATAGATAGAATGAATATAGTGCAAGAGAAAGTAGTAAAAGGAGATAATCAGAATCTAGTCAGTCACATTCTGGTATACGCTAAGTTTTGCCAAACATATAAACCAAATATAGTCAGGAACCTGAATAACAGAATTAATTTTAACAGCCTCCTAAGAGTTAAAAGATGCTATCATATGTTGAAAGTTTGATGGCAGAAATCGATGCAAAAGATTAATAGCTTATCGCAAAAGATTAATAGCTTATCGCAAAAGATTAATAGCTTATCGCAAAAGATTAAAAGATTCTTGAACTTGAAAATCAACTAAGATAATTTAAACTTAGGGCACTCAATTATGAATGATCAAATATTATTTTTCTCATCCAGTATCTAGTTATCACTGCTTAATAATAAGACGTTTTTTCAGTAGTCTCTAACAAGCCTGCTATTCGCGGCCGAGATCCTAATCCGTTACAGCCCGGCAGCTAGATCTATGTGTCGATGTACTGCATGTTCCCCTACTTCAAGCACCACGCCGTTAGCCTGTCCTGCGCCTTCGCCACCTCGACCATGCTCTTCCAGATAGTGGACATCCCATTAAAAAATTAAATATGTACTATTCAAAATCGTAAAATAATTAGTTCTTGCGATTCACTCATTAAACCAGATAAAATAAAGAAAAAATATAAAGAGATCACCTCAAAAATAATTCAACGCTGTCCTACAGGATATGAACTACTCAGCCCATAAACCAATGATTTTCTTTTGGCAGTTTGTATCATTTGATTCCTATTCATTAGGAACTACTGATTTATTCAGAACCTCTAATTTATATCCTCTAATATATAACAAATACTCTCAAAAGCCATTTTAAAGGATATTCAACACATGTCACAATATTATGTATGAAAACAATAAATAGATTTCATTTATCAACAAATCTTCCTATTCCGCCACCAAATCTTCTATCTGCATTGAAATTTTAACTCGGTACAAACATTTATCCTTATTTATATTAGATGTTTTATTAACCTGTTTATTCCATCTCAAGACCTCTCCACGAGTCTTCTGTTTTTCTGTCTCTATACTATTTTGATCTATCCCATTCATTCTTATCAACTTAAGGCACAAATTATCTATTTAATAGTGTGTAGTTTATAAAAGGTTTTTTGAAAAATCCATCTTTGAAACCGCACTGCACAGATTGGTTAGTAAATGAACCAAAAGGAATATTTTCATACAATGAGCTAAATGTATAAAATGCATCCTAAGATTTTTTTACAATTTATGCAAATGTTTTTGACTCAAAGTCAAAAATAAATTATTATCCTATTCCAAAGAAGTCTGCTTTAGATTAAGCATATAACCCGCTAAAAATATTTTCGCATGTTTCAAAGTGATATACTTACACACCAGCTTTATTAATTTTCATTTTACATTCAGACACTTATTCTTACTTATCGAATTTCTTTAAGTAATTACCTAATTTTGTGCAAAAATTAGCAAATATAACCTCGTTTTTAGGAGTGTTGCGTTCTACTTCTTCAGGGCTCAAATTAGCTTTTACAGATTCGTACGCTTGTCTTAAATCAGCCTCATCGATAAACGGTAATTCAACAATACCTTAATATAGTTATGTTTTTCCCGAAACGTCCACATCAAATTTATTAGGATAAAATTTTGACAGTGGAGAGTTTGAATCTAGCATTAATGGTTACAAAGCTGCTGGTAGAGCTTTGAAAGAGTGTGGTGGAAGCACAGCAAGTAATTGTTCATATGGTGTGAATGGTTTGGAATTTTGAGCAAATGAATTTGGGATTTATTAGCATTTACTAATGTTATTTTCTAGGAAGTTGGTAAAATCTTATAGGAGAGGTGCTTCGTAGAATGGATAGTAATATGACCAATCTGTAAGTTCGTTGCAGTAGTATGTGTTAACCCAAAACATACCTCTCAAAAATTAATAGCTCATTTCGGCAATATCCTTTGGGCTTGCATTTTTGTAGTATTTGCGTTTCCATTGTGGGTCTTCGAAACTGAATTTTTCAATTTTGTAGTGAATTGCGAGTGTTTTGGTGTCTTTCGGGTCGATTTGAATATTTTCGTAGTATTCGTTTCTTCTTTCGACTTATATTTCCATTTCTGTCATGAATTTTGATTTTTCGAAGGTTATGAGTAGTTATTTTCGAATATTGGGGTCGTCTTCTTTTTCTAATTTTTCTTTAATTTTTTCAACGAAATTTTACCTGAAGAACATCTCTCTTTTGTTATCTGAGCGTTCCATATTGACCAGAATTGATTTTTCGTATTGTGCGAAGTATTTCAAGAACGGGACGAAGTTAACAACGTCAACCAGCCCTGAATTTGTTATGAACACCCCCTTAAGATAGAATCTCTTATATGCGTCAACTATTCTCAAAATGGCGTTGTCGTTGATGCGCATGCTGTGCATATGTGGTAAAAAGTCATTACCGCTCAAAAAGCATAAGAATACGAAGTCGTCAACTACACGCTCAAATTGCTCAGGTGGGCAGTTAAATTCTTTCATCAAGTACTCTCTAAAAAGGAGAACTGAGAGGAATTAAAACGCTTTTGAGTTCACAATGGGAAATTGCACTTGGTCTGCGGGCGCATTAGGGCACTTTTCAAAGTGAAATGACTCCTTTTTAATGATAGACCCGCATGATTTGCAAACAACTTGGTTTTTCTCCATAAAAACGACTTCTCTTAAAATGTAAAAATTAGGTTCGTGAGAAGCTAGTGCGAGCATGATCAGATCGGCATCAAGGCCGTGTACACAATGGGAAGTGTTAGGATCGTAATGAGCGTGCTAACGCTATGCGCGGATGTAGTGCATTATCTTATGCTCACCCTCACCTGGAGTTTAAGCATCAGAGAAGATAATGGCTAAGTGCGAAAGTTAACATGATTATCGGGCTGCTATCCATTACTTAATTGCACGCGAAAGCTGTGTCATAAATGGAGTACCTGGTGTAATAACATTCGAATCGAGAGATTCAGCCTTTTCAGGTACTGATTTTGACACTGACTCGTCATGAGAAGATGTCAAATTGAAAATAGATTTTGTTTATGACTCGTAAGCTGCAGAAAATCTACGCAAACGTTGTTAATTCAATTTAGCACGTGGGGCTGGGCCGTCGATAGCCAAGTACAGTAACTTCTACGGATTGGCTATCTCCATTATCTTATCCAAATATATGAAAATTTCCTAAAATACTTCGTTTAAATTTTTAGGAGCGTCTCTACCTTCTGGATGAAAACATGGATGGATCATACCATTCATATCAATGTACAAATTGTCAACACGTGGTGCCGCATCGTTATTTTGCAGTATTTTTGGATAGCGATCTTTTAACCATCTGAAAAGTGTTGGGATTCCCATTTAATGTGAGGAGTGTAACTGTTACTATTGCGATGATAATCTAATTCTATATTTTCTCTTCCACGCTAAATGAATATAATTTAATACCTGGACAGAATTGTTTTGAACTATAATAATTCTGTGGCCGATGGTGCTCCGTGTATTTAAATCAACACTTTGAAAGTCACGTAGCCCAAATAAGTAGCCTAGTTCTTATCTTTAATAAATTGTGTTATTCAGTAATTGTAGTCTGGAGACGAGTTGAATATAAGGTCATTTTATTATTAAAACAGGGATTTGTTTGATTCGTAGTCGTAATCTAACAGTTTGATCTCTAAATTTATAAAGCATTCCGGGCTTACCAGGTAGTAGTTATTGTTCACAATTACGTCAAAGGGTTAGATTTTTGGCCCGGCCATTTACACTTTCATTGATACATCTATAGAAGCGAATTACATTTAAATCACGTCGTAGTTTAACTGCATTGAAAAACTATTCACAAATGCTTCTTTTCTGTTAATAGTGGAGAAGGACACCATATTTTAAGCGTTGCGCTAGAATTACGCGTAAATACAATCAGCGCTCAACATGGACTTCCTAATTTTAACCGCTCGAGGTCAGCCGGATTTGCAAACGAGGGAGTTCGTAAATTTCATTTCAAAAAATAATCCTGAGATTTAAATATTCGGGTTGGCCGATTGTAATTCGTTCGGCCAGTAAATTCTGTTCAATTACTGTTTTGGCTCGAAGCTGCTTGTTGGGAGTGGAAAACTGGTGCCAATTGGTTTGTTCGAATCGATAAACGGGGTGAAAGTGCAAAATGAGCAAAAACTGGACCGAATCATATTTAAATTGAACGGATATTAAAGATAGTAATGGATAAGTAACATTATATTAATGAAAACACAAACGGAATGCGAACTTGACGAACTAATTAAAGAAGGAGTTCTAATTGAATATGTTATTGAACAATTAATAAACAACCTCTAGTGATAATATATAATATATTTAAATGTATTATTGTGGGTTTCGAATGCTGGGTGTGCACTAATTATATGTTGGATTTAAAAATGAGGAAGCGGAATCACTCAGATTGAAAACAAAGATGAAAACTATTTTAGTATACTGGAAAATTATCAACCACAAGAATTATTAAAATATATATTAATTTAACTTGGCTATTGTAAAATAACTAATTTATATTTATTTATTGCGTTTGGATATATTGTTGGATTAGTAATAACAAGCTTTTAGTTATTCCCCAACCTGCATTGATATTTAAAATATATTAAAAATTAAAATAGTCAAACACAACGATAACAGTTGAATGTCATATTTTTATTAACCAAATATTATCAATGTAATAATACGGATCAAACTAACTAATAAGTGGATCACACAACGGCTTGATAGCACTCGGACTCGATATCGTTTTCTCCGCCCGGCTTAGTTCCCCTAATGATTCTGAAGAATCCGTTTTCGCCCCAGTCAGTACCTCTTTCGTTCTTCACCTTCCAGAATTTGACTCCGTTTTCTTCCCCATAACCAACGAACTCGCAGTACGTCCATCCAACCCAGGCTCCGTATTCGTACTGGTAGATTCCAGACTCGTAGTAGTTCAGGTCTTAGGTGACTTGAATTCTGGTTTAAACTGGGCCGTTTATGAGCGCGCGCATTATTCTCTGCTCGTTTTCTGGGTCATTGAAGTTGCAAATGAACAAAACGCTTTTGATATGCGTTCTATTCGGAAGTTTGGATTAGTCGTCGCACTTAACCGGACATTTACCTGTTTTTCCGGTCTTTCCAGATTAATAAGATACACACGATTCTGGAACCGTTCCGTTGTCAATAAGGAAGGTCCAGCCGTTGGGCTGAACGGGCATGTCATCGCACAGCGGGGCCTTATATTGAGTGTCGCAATTCAACATGAACTGAGCCGAGTACTCGACTCTAGGTTAATCCAGGTTTTTGAGGCAGCGCATGTCACTGATAATATTGGCCGAGGATACTAGACCGGATACACTGCACATCCCAATATTAGACACCACATTCATGCAATCGGGACGTTTCTACGTCCAGTCCCAGTGGTCCGGAAGTGGGTCTGTTGTATCGGCAGAAGTATTAGCTGGCTGCGTGAACTAAAGTTTCTGTATCGGTTTAGTTGAATAAGAGAACATATTATCGTAGACTTTTGCTTTCCATGTGATTCCGGGAATATTTTACAATACCGTCACGACATCTTCGTGCGTTGCAAGAATTGCTATTCCTAACATCGATGAGAAGCGGAATTCGTATGGAGAGTTTCATCTATTTTTTTAATCATTAAGATAACTTTTTTGACTGTTGAATAAGCTAACTGGTCAAATCTGATACTAAAGTATACATATTTGATATATAACACAAGAATAATAAAGAATGTACAGAATAGAATATAAATATAATCATATATTAATGAAACTGGAAAAACATAGTTACAGTAGTGTATGTGAAAAACATGTTGTAATCAACTTGTAATAAATTAAATTGACTTCGTGGTTAAGGAAGCAAATAATTATTCTCTTGTTCAATCATTGGTAGAAATTACAACAATGTACACATGTTGCGTGTTTAAAGAAGACAAAGTTGTTTTGAAAGAACTATCAAGTTAAATGAAAGATAGTTGTCCAGCATAAGTTACAGACCACTTCATAAAGTGCCGACATAAAGTAAGCCATACTTTAAAAGAACTCTTATTATGTTTGTCAGTTTGAGAAAATATATTTGGGTTGATAATATGTCTGCATTTACCGCATTCTGCCTTGAATAGACTATCATTTTATTTATGAAATGTATTTATATTAAATTAATAACCAATGCTTATTGGTTGGCTATATTTAAAATATTCATAATTACATTAATTATGGTCACTTACTATCGGCATCTCCATAATTGAAATCAATCTCCTTTTATACTTCTTCCTCCATCTTCACTTCTTATTGGATATTTGTTGGATCGCCCCAATATCTATCAGAGCACTTGCTTGCATTAGTCATTACTTAATGCTAAGGGATTCTGTCATACTGACGACCATGCTTGGGAATAACTGGAACGTGTCTCTTGTTATCACGGAATTTTACACTTTAAGGCTTAACTTGATAGTGCTTAGAAGTTAAAAAGTTGTTTTCATTTTCCTGCTTTGGATGATTTTTAGCCCATTTAATATTCTAAATGCGATCCATTTCATGTTATTGCTCGTTTTCTTCTATTTTAGCTTAAACACACTGTTGTGTTTGCGGATAATACTTGAGTTTAATTTAATCTCTCATTTATCTAAGAAGGTATGAAGTGGGATATTCGTAACACATCAGGGAATGTTATATATTTCAAAATTAATCTAATTATAATGTATGTAAACAGTGAACATGGATATAAACAATAAACAGTGTATAAACATTTTTATTTATGTACAAATAGATCCAATTTGACCAATTTTTAAAATATGGAAGTTTTGTCATTGCTCTTATGAATTTTTAATACTTTTTTGATATACTTTCTTTCACCATTTAAATTCGAAGAAATTTGAAGATTCTTTTAAATATTGTTTGATGTTTTATTGTTCTAGGTGTAATTATTTAGATCTGTCTTTATAGTTATTATAATTTAGAGCCAAAGTTACTATTTCATTTCATTATAATATTTTGATATGGCGAACAAATCCAGAGAGTTTTAGAGATTTTTTCGCCATAGTGGGTGTATACCATCCGTGTTGAATTTAGCGCGAGACCAAACTCCTTTAATAGTTTGTAAATGTATTGTTGGATCTATTATTTTTTAATTTTTTACAATTTGAACGTGTTTGTATCCAATTTATGATATGCCTTCATATTTTTATGTTGTGTATATGGTTGCACCGGGAAGAATGTATTTTTGAATTAATCGCAAAATGTCATCGTTTTTGTGTAAAACGATAAATTTGCAAAGTTTAGAACTTCTTTGAGCGAATCCGATTATATTCCGTTCATTGTAATTAAATTCTGCGACCTCTATAATAGTTCCCGCTCCTCCGAGTACAATTCTATTCATTCTTAATATATTAGTCATAATTGACTTGAACGTACTTTTAGCTCTAAAATACACATCTTTGTGTTATTCTTCTAAAATGTCATAGTTGTTATCACTAATAAACTTCATTGCATAATATGGAACTAGTTTCCAAATGTGTTACACTTTACTGAATACCGTATTGGCAAAAATATTTATTTCATAGTTACAGTTTTGACACAGCCAGAACCCTTTTTCAACAAATTGAACGTTTTTTACGATTAATATGCAGTTACAACTGCATAAAAGACACTATTATGTTTTTGGCAATAAATTTTACTTCTAAAAGTTTTATATTTATTACATCATCGTTTTATTTAACATTAGTTCTTCAAAATAGTCTAGTTCCAAACTCATGATATTAAAGTGGAAAACATTAAATAGTAACTGGAAAAAGGTAACTAACAATATAAATTTAACTCATTTTGTTTTGTTTCGCTGTTCCATGTCATTAATTCTTTTGTTCAAAAATGCTATTTACTTAGTTGTACTTTCCATGTCTTCGTTATAAGTTTTTTGGACATGACTAATAGCTTCCGCTAGTAAAGCTATATTTTCATCGAAATTTTTAGTTTTTTGAAGTTCTGCTCTATATATATCTTTATAAAGCTCCTTTATAGCATTTTCTAGTATTTTAATATCAGGCACTTGATGTCTTTGAATATTTATATTTTCTGGCTTAGCCTTCAATGCATTTTAAAGTTTTGCTTACAAATCATCATTTTCCATAACAAATTTCCTTCTAGTTTTTTCAGCGATGTCTAATTTGCGAACATAATCCTAATTTTATGTTTGTAATTATTAATAATCAGAATATATTCGTTAAAATTTTTATTGAGTCTGAGATTCGGATAGTTATAGTTGTTTCATTTAAGATACAAGACGGTCTATCTCACCTTCATATGAAACTTATTAGGACTCTATTTATTACTGTTTTATTTAGAAATTTTAGCGTAATTTCGATATATTGTCTTCTTATGCTTAAAATTGTGTTGAACTTGATTTTAATTTTTATATTAAACCATTTAGTACATTTGATACCAACACAGAATCATTAATGTCAAATTTGTCAATGTTCAATAGTTATTGCAAGTCCATTTTCAAAACATCCGCACAAGCTGGTACATCTTATTCAGAAACACAAAATGTGAATTGTTGCTTATTTTATCGAAGGTATGACGAAAGTGAAAGATCATCACTCATTTAAAATTTGGTGTGAAACTGCTGATAAATATGATAATACAAATTATATAGGGAATTATGTTATAACACTCCAGATGCATAAAAACTATAACTAAGAATTATAGCAGTTAGGTATGAAATTCTTGGAAACAACTAAATTTTGTTTGGAGGATACAGATAATTTGGAAATGCATTCTGTATTAGCATAATTAATGATTAAATAAAATGAGGTATGCACAGAACAGGAATATGAGTTAATGGTACATTTATTAAAGTCGAACATGTAATCTAATCAAATATTGGATTCAGTGCAGCAGTTTGTGGTGTTGAATATTCAGAATGCGTTTGCAACTGAAATAATGCATAAGTTGCGTTTGCAGTACGTAGATTTGTTGTATCGTTAGTTGTTCATTCTTCACTTACCTGTGCCGTTATTTAAGAATATACCAGCAATTTTTGATTTGTCTCCCGCTTGTAAGAAGGTGATTTTCTTTATGAGGCATATTAGGAGTTAGCCGAATTATTCGGAGGTGTACTCTGACAGTTTGATTTCTTTGATGAATTAGTACACGGCATAGATTGTTTAGCTTGATTTCCGCGATCCGCTTCCGATATATTAAATTAATCAGCTCGAGGTTATTTTTAACAACACATTCAATTATGTGTAAAAGTTATTATTGTAAAACCAAATTGAGATTAACGAGTTTTTCAACATAAAAGCAGCCACTCCTCAGGAGTTCAAGTTCAATTTCATGCGCTATCTTTTAAATAAGCAATAACCAACAGTTGAGCAACAGCCAGTGAAGAAAATGAGCGAGCTGAAGCTGAACGTAACCCGTTCTCGTTAGAATCTTTAACAGTAAATTATAAGCAACAAAATAACATTTTCGGTTAAAGAATTGGACTAATTGCTAATTAAAAGGAACTTTCTGAACTCACTCCAGTTTTCTGTGCACGAGCTGCACTAGTACTAAGAACTGGTCCAAGCTAGTTCTAAGGTGAACGATATATATCTAAGATTCAATTAAGTTCTGAATCAGTTCAAGTAAATTTAAGTTCCAAAACAAATTTATATTCAGAACTTCTACTTCGCGCAAACGGTGAATCAAATGCTATCTTTTTTCAACATCGCACTAAATACGAAAGATATACAGCAAATATTCGATCAAATACACGAAGAAACGCAGCAATACAATAAACTAGTTCAACTAATTCACCTCATGGACTACCACGTCGCTCTACTCACAGAATTCGTTAACAACATTCCACTTTACACAAATAACAAGAACGAAATGACACAAATGATCACTGTTAGCTTTCACGAGCTTAAAAACTGCGTTGAAGACTACAGAGGAAGATGGGGAGTTCTGTGAAATCAAATGTATATAAAGTTAGACAAAACTACATATTTTAATATTGATACTGATTATTATTAAATATTAAACATAAATTTAACAATGTGAACGTCACAAAGCGATTTCCATTGTAATTGGTGTTTACTTTGGTTCGACACTGAGGTTGTTAGCAATTTTCAACTTGCCTTGATATCCTGCATGAGGAATTATAATGGTGGGGTCTGATTGTACGGGGACTTCAGAACTGATTTTGCGTATTACTATATGTTATCTCGGCATTTCTTTTTGCAATTTGCTCAATGGAATTGAACTAAGTCCAAATAGATTAAACAAAAATGTAACGAATTACTTTTAAAACCACAATAGTTCTTGTTGACCATTATGAATGATAAATGTAGGTTAGAAGTGTGGGAAAGTTATTGATTCTGAGCAAACCGCGAAATGATCGATATAATGGTACTCATTGAACAGAAACTTCATTTGTTAATGAATTTAGTCTTTATTCTTCGGTGTATACTCTAAAACAAGTTGTTATGTACAAAGAAGCAGGTTTGACTGATTGAAATCGTGAATAATGGGGGCAGTACAATCATAGAATTAATCTACATTCGCTTTTTATAACATAACATTAGTGGAAACCGTTTTATTTTGTATCTTTACACTAACACTCGCGCTATTAGTGGCAGTTGTTTTTTAAGATGTGTTTCCTAAAAATTTTGTATTTTGTTATGTTTGAACTGCTTGCGATAAGGATGTATTTGTTTGCACATCTATTGTTTAATGCTCGTTAGAGAGCTTGACATCGACTGTTGGTAATTAATTTCTCATTTATGGTAAAATATCATTGTAATGATATCTGTTCTAAATTAATTTAAATACTGGAATTTGAGAAATGTAAATAGTTTATAAACAGAATATTATTGCACCTATAACTATCATTACAATGCCCACAATCTACATATCTAATACAATGATCAAAAAAATTCCTACTGCAATTAATACTAAATATATAAATCCTAACATTGCAGTGACAGCTACACTTGATTTAAAGTATGGGTCCTAAGGTTTCGGCACATTTTAAACTTCTTAAACAATACCAGTAGACATCAAAATAAAAAGGGGTGGGGAAAGATATATTTTGCCTATTGTCAATTATGAATTTGTGGCATTATTTATGTAGTGTATTGCGACTTAAAGTTAATTATAATTAGTAATTATGTTACATTTAGCATTTGTGAGGTACATAGTGCATTTTAAAACTGAGATATGTAATCAACCAATCAGACTTAGCATTTTCGTAATTACATATTTTGGTATATTAAGCATAATGGAATCAGGTTGTTCTCCATCAAGAAAATATATCTATTAATATACTAATATACTAATAATATATACCAAAACATACTATTAATTTTTTGATATTAATATTTGATTATATTTGTTTCACTTTCTCATTAGGTTAATGACCCCTTTTGCGACTTCTGCTACATTTGCTGCGCTATTTTTAACGGCATCGTCCAAAGTGCATATTCCGCGCTGGCAGCTGAAAGCTGCGTCCAACAGCCCCTCCCATTTTCCTTCGATTTGCCCGAAAATTCCGACCTTTTTCCCCTGAAACTATTTGCACACTACCTGAACCGCTTTTCCGAATCCAGTTTGTTCGTCGAATTTCCCCTCACCGGTTAGCAACAGATTCGCTTATTTGGTCATTTAAACAAAATTTTAAGCGCTCAACACGAATTCGGCCCCCGAGATTACCTCCGCTCCCAAAACGTTCCGCAGAACGTACACGATTCCGCCGGCTGCTCCATCGGAACTTAACTCTCGGAACTTAAATTAATTAAGGACAAATGAACCGAATTACTCGAGAAAATCGACTATTTGGGGAGTGGCTCCTTTTTACGGTGAAAAAATGCGCGCACAGCCAGTTGGACCAAGAACGGGGTTTTGCACATCAGAAAGGACTTTGAAGGTCTTGTTTTATATTTTTGAGTACACCGGAGATAAATCTATACTGCTAATTTACTTATAAACGCTTGGCGTAATATTTTAAATTAATTTGTTGTCTGCAGTTAAAAAACGAGCTCCAAGAGCCTGAAGGAAGCCCAGGCCCAAGTCGTTGGTTGAAGACCCGCCAACTGTTAAGATGAACTCGTTGGATTTATCTAAAAGCTGGTTTAACGCATACCCGAAACCGAATGAAGATGTGTAGAGCGGATTTCGCTCAGATTTAGTTAAGAGCTGCAAACCAACGGAACGAGACATCTCAATCACAATCTGATTCTAGTCTGTTATACCATAAATATGCTTTAATGGACGAAAAAGCGGATCAAACGTATCGCATTCTGTAAATTTAGTACAAAGAGCCTCCAAAGTATTCTCGCCACCGTCCGCGAGCTTTATTTAAATGAATTCAACATCTTTAACTTGATTCATTATTTGGTCATGAATTTATTGTGCCGTTGCTGAATCTTTAAACTTATCAAACGCTAAAACTACTTATATTTTGGTGAAGTGGACGATATTGATCATCAAAAATTAATATATTGTTGCCCTATGATCATATATTCATAGTTTTAACATTTGCTATTTTCTAGCTTTATTTATTAATGTAATATAAATTTTTAGGTATATCATCAATATATAATGAAATATATAATAATAAAAGCATTAAATAGAAGTAATAAAAAACTTTCACCCCCTTGTTGGGAAATTTCTTTTAATTTGAGATATTTAGTGTCAATACTATTTTTGATATGCTACATGATTTGAAGTGGTTCAATTAATTATTGTCTTTGATTAGGTAATAAAGTCAATCATAACTTTGAAAACACTTGAAAACACACACTACGAATTGATTTCAATCAGAAATGAAATTATTAGTCATAAATACCATTGGTATTAAAAATATTACTGAAATTCAATCATTCCATTCCCTTCTTCACAGCGAAGGCAACAAATCCGATAACAGCAGCGAGACCAACTTTTTTGAAGGTGCTCATTGGGCTGTTGCCAGATTCTCTTTATCTAAGAGTACCAGCACCTCCCATGAAAGCCTTTTTAACGGCCTTGATCATGTATTTTGGTTGCTTATGATATCTATGGACCTTTGGAATCTTCTTCTTGATTCCGCACAAACCATATACAGCGGTTTAAGCAGCTCTAGTACTGTATTCAACAGTGAATACAGTGTCGTATGGGATTTCGACGAACTGGCTGATGAAACCGAAGTTAACTGCGGTGTCTGGAACTGGCTTTGGTCTATCACTGATTTATCTTGGCATAAATTGAGCAGTGATGAATGGCATGATGCACGGGATGCAAGTGACATCGTGAACAAGTTCTGGTGGAATTCTGCAGTGTTGGCAGTATTCATAAAAGATTTCCTCGCCAGTGCATTCGAGCATGGACTTATTGACGTAGTTACCGATTTTGTTTGGGAAGAGACCGTAACCCCACATAGTGTTGACGTCCTTTGGCTGGCCAGCAAAATGTGGTTGTTCAGCAATAACGAGGCCCATGAACCAGTTGGAATCCTTGAAGGTCATAATGCCTCCAATACCTGGTCTTTACATGTAAAAGTCGGTGAAAGCCTTGAAGAGGGCTGGGTTCTTCATGGTAACGGTGAAAGATTGCCAAATTGATTCAGTTGTATTGCTCATGAATGGCTTAGCGTTACCGAGACCCTTGCACTTTTGAGCGAGGGTATCCCAAAGCTTGAAGCTGGTGGAGTCCTTCAAACCCTTCAATTCAGCTGGCTTGGTCCATGAACCGAGAGTTGAGGCATCAGTCATGCAACCATTTTGGATGAAAAGTAAATCACCCTTGGCTAACTCGATCTTCTCCATCTTGTTGTTCTTTCTGTAGTGGATAACCTTGGCTGTGTATTTGCCGTTGGCTTCTTCCATGTCAACATCTTCAACGGTGCAACCAAAATTAACAGAAACGCCTTTATCCATCAAATACTTTTGAAGTGGAACAATCATTGAATCATATTGATTCAAAACAGTGCTCTTGATACCTTCTAAAGTTTCAATACGGACGAACTCGTGCATGAAACGCTCCATATAGCGCTTGAGCTCGATGGCTGAGTGCCATGGTTGGAAGGCGAAAGTGGTAGCCCACATGATCCAGAAATTGGTTTCAAAGAATCTTGGGGAGAACCAGTCAGTGATGATGGAGTTACCCATCTTTTCTTCAGGAGTTTCGACCAACTTAAGAAGTTGCATGCGATCGCTCATTGTGAAGCCCATATCCTGGACATCAAGGCGGCATCCGTTCTTATCGACAACGCGAGACTTTGAGTTCTTGCAGTTATCTCTGTTGAAGTCAACGGTTTCTTGATAAACGGACTTTCCTTCAGTGTTAGAAGGAATTTCCTTCAAGACTTCCCATGTGCACTCGAAAGTTGGGAAATTGAACATACGACCACCTCTGGTAATAAAACCGTTCTCAACAGAACCAGTTCCGTCACAGCTACCACCACCGATCTTTAAAGTTTCCAACATTTTTATGTCTTCACCTTTAAATCCGGCGTCTCTCATGAGGAAGAAGGCAGCGGTCATAGAACCAACGCCAGATCCAACAAAGTAAGCTTTGCGAGTTGTCATTTAGTTTGAAGGTGTGAAAACACGGACTCAAAAATTAATTTATTTTACCATCATAATATTGGCCGAAAACTGTTTGGGACAGTTAATATCTTGTGAGATTGAGATTATAAGACTTTGTGTTATCATATCACATGTAGTAAATTTGTACAACCTAACATTTTGCAGGTGAGTATTCTCTAATGAATGTAAATAATTTATTTACAAGCTAACATTAAATGTAGGTGTTTAATGATATCATTATTTCGTGTAAAGGCTGAAAATGCTATATATAGCTAATATACTGTTTATAGATTCTAGCTTCTATTTTAATAACAATGAAGATTTTAAGAATTTATTGAGCCAATTCAATAGTCTCTTTATTTAATCCAATATTTTGAACTTTTATTCATTTCATGTTTTCATCAAATGTATATTTTAGCCAGCTGTAGGATAAGATATGGTGATAGATTCTGTTAAATTTTCTAAATTCACAGATACAAGCAATATACTCGTCGTGTGTTCAAAGATAAAAACAAAATGATCAGTCACTACATTATGCTCGCGATCCTAGCCAGCTTGCCCACAAGGCCCACATTGACCACTTTCTTCCCGCTGACGGCCATTTTAACGATTTCCTCTGCGATTTGCTTCGAACTTGCGCTGAACATCTTAAACGCGCCCAATTTCCTGAACCCGGACCTCTTCGGCATCTCCTTGAAGAACCCGCTGTCCCTAATCGTGGGCGGGTTTATGACCTGAACTTTAAGCTTTTTGAGCGCCTGAACGGCTTGCTTTGAGATGTGGTAGAGCTCATAATTTTTGTTACAGGTGTAGCCGATGACAGAACCAACGGCTATCATCTTGCAGTCGTGTTGAGCGGATAAATGAGCAAGGTGGATGAAGGAGGTCAAATTTGCGTTCATATAAGGCGAAATACGCGTAAACGGAATCTCAGAAAAATTCTACATCAGCCCAGAACCATGCGCAGCTATAACCAGATTCGGAAAGGGCTGAATGGACTGCAATGCAGACACAGCATCCTATTACGATGGGTGACGGTATTTTCCATTTTTCAAAGTAACAGTCGGAAAGTGAAGAGATTATAAAATATTATTGTTATCATGTAATTTGATTTACTCACATTTTTACTTTTCACAAATTTCGTTCTTTTAGAAAAGAAAAATAACAATGAGCTGTCATTTCTGGAATTTGTAATTTACATTAAAATATTTTCCAATTCATTTACTAGTAAATTTTTAAGAAGTTTTTGTAATAATTTCCACTTCAATTATAAATAGTGAAATATTAGCAATTCTACTTCGACAGAATTACCATTTAGAATATTTTGATAAAGATTAAATAATAAAAACTAATATATTTACGAATATGATGAATCTGCTTAAATCTAATTCAATTGCTCATCATAGTTATGTTTGATAGTAATCAGAAATACTTAACTCTTATCAATGCATTTATTACTCTATTATACCACATTTTCTAGAATTTTAAGAATTTATTGAACGTTATTTGCTACTACCTATAAATTAAATAACTTAAATGTTACATAATAGTTGATAAACGTGTCCTAAATTTTAAAATTTATTGTCTAATACAATGTTCAGCTGTTATATATCAATACTTATTTAAATTCTTTCCGCTTCACTATTTCAAAATGACTATATACTACCATAATTTTAAAAGTATACAAACAATGTTTAAAAAGAACGATAGATATATACGTTAAATGAATTAATAAAGAGGTTATCATTAAAATATTCAAACCGTTAATTTCAACAATTAAATGTTGATATTCACAACTAACAATTCAATTACAGACAGTCGAAAATTCGAATGATTGTGTTTTAATAATGTTTAATATAATATAACAATAATAGTTAACAATAGTAAACAAAAAACGATCTTTCAAGTTATGTAATAAAATTCTTTGATATTTTAAATTGTACGAATAAGTAAACTCTGAAAATAAAAAATATTATTAATAAGAACTCATGAAGAATAAATTTTAAAATAATATTTATACTACTCTAATACTTAATTAAATACTACATAAAATGTTTCTTGACCAATTATTAATTGTTGAAAGTTGTATTGATAATACATCATCATGATAATTACTTGAAGATATACTCAATATTTACAGGTTCAATATTGTTAAATGTATAAAACTGTTAATACACATATATGATATTTTTGAACGTATGATATAGATCCGAAGCTTATTTAGTAAATAATGATTGCATTTATCTATGACTATTCATATTCAAATTATAGTGGTTGGCTGTCAATTATTCATTTCATTATATATTTTTATCTGTAAAATGTGGTTACAGCTTAAAAATGGTGTGAAAATATTATCAGTTTTTTATTTAATTGTTCATTGTTTACTGTAAATGTTATAAATACACTAAAATTTTAAAATTCAGGACACGTTTATAACTCTCATAAAACATAAGTTTCAGTATAAGTATATTCAATATTTAATTAAAGAATATTAGAGTAGTTAGGAATGTGAAAATATACGTACATAAATATTATGTAAAGACTAATACAGTATTGTATTTAAAAGGTAATTACCTGTTACAATGGTAGTATACTATGAAATTTTGATACTACCATATTTCTTAGAAGTGGATAAATATAAATAATATATAGGTTTTAAAATAAGGAATATGTAAATTAGTAATAATGTATTAATTTATTATTTTACATTGGACTTAATTATTCCACTTCTAAAATACCGTCACCCATCTATTACGATAAATCAAGAGGAATCGTCTCCGCGCCAAGCTCGCGAAGCTGCGCCAACTTGTCCAAATCGCGACCCACGGCTATTATCTTGAAATCCTTGCACAAATTACGCACCAACTCAAAACCAACAGAACCAGTAGCACCAGTTATCAGAATCGGACCAGAACCAAATTTAGCCTTCAGCTAGTCAATGTAGCTCCTATTGTCAATCATAAACAATAAACCGAACAAAACCAGCAATATCGTCAAATACAGTATGAATTCAGAGTTACTCGTTTTGAAGTGAATAAATTTCTATCAATCGATCAACAGATATTTGAAATACAATAATAATTTTTCAACTGATAACACTTTGTTTCAAATTTCTTTCACTTTATAAGCTCTATAGCCATCATTTCATATTGATCCAAGATATTTTCTGTGACTAACTGAATAACATAATCCCCAAAGCTTCCTTAAATTTCACTTTCTAAAACCTCGTCAATTCTACCATCAAATAATAACATTTTGTTTCCAACTTTTTGTAACACAATATAATGCAAGTTTGTGTCCATCATATCCTTAAACGTGTTTTCGCTCATATCATCTTCTTTTTATTATTCGTTTGTTTCCTTATCATTCATATCCAGTCCATTTGGGATTATATCTGTGTATTTATCATGCAATTGCCTTATAATATCAATGTTATCGATATTTCCTTAGTTCTTTACTTATTCATATTCATTATTATTTGCTGTTGGTTAAAATTAATTATTAAGAAGAATATGAAGTAACGCTATTGTGCCACAGCTATTACCAATAGTTTGTGTTAAATGTTAACTCGGTATGCTGCTTTGTGAAAAATTACTGTAAAATTACTACTGATATTTAACATCGAAGATGAGAATGACACTATCAGTGCTTTCGATGCATTCAGGTGCATACACATCCTTAACATTTAAATTAGCCCCAAATAATTCAAAAGCATAATTTTAAAAAACATCAGGACTATTTTCTAAAGGAACCCACATATCCATTTGTCTGAAGTGGTATGAACACAATAAAAATATCTATACTGTATGTCCATATAAATTGATAAAATAATCAACTTTAACAATGTTCATCAGCATTCAACGACTTAAGGCATCTTTCAAAATAGTATGAGAACAAAGGAAAATAATGATCGAGTTAACGTAGTTTACATGTTTGTGTCGTATTTTAATTGTCAGTCAGTATTTTAATACTATTTTTGGTAAATAAAGACATCACACCGTAAATTACGTCTATACTTTTTTGGTAAATATACATATAAATAGTTGACCCAAAGTTTAATAAGTTTATTAGTCAGATTTTATACACATTTAATCGTGTACTAACATATCTTTATGTCAACAGATCCACTCCTACAAATGCCCTGTAAATGTGAAGATTAATAATATTCTAGATTCATAGCAGGATTGTTTGGTTAATGTATGTCGTCTCCGTAATAAATAGTTTCGTTTATTTTTGGTTGGTTTTCAATTGCATCATGGCTTGTTGCATTATATCCATAAATTAGAATTAACTTTTTAGTTCGTAAGGCTGAAGCATTGTCTCCTTACTTTTTATTATGTTGGATAATAGGAGATGTATGTAATGTCACAAGTTGCTTCGCATTAAATTAGTTATTTGTACAGAAATTTTTGAGTATTTTTTGGTTTTCTACTGATTTAATTCTCAATGTCTCTCATTATTTCTTTTTACTTACCAAAAGACATTTTAAATCCCGCAAAACATACTTTTCAGTATTTGAAATAAGTATTTATATTGTTATAGCTGGATTAGTAATAAACAATATGATATGGGCTGGGTTCTATTATTAATCAGAGCTCAATTTTAACGAGTAATCATATAATTTTTGTAAAGAACAATAACAAGTTACAAAATATTCAACTGTGTACTGGATAGGAACAATTTGTGCTTATACAACAGTTCCTATGTACTGTATTTCAAGGCCAACATAAATATATAAGAATTGGAAACGAAAAAGTACTGATGGTTTGTCAACCGGTTTATTTATTGCAACCAGTTCTGGGAATATAAACTAATTAGTTTCAATGCTTGTCTATTCTCAAGAGTAAAAATACTTAATTGAAAAGATACCATATATATTTGAAGCAGCTGTACCAGCCATCTTAGATATTGTAATTTTAATTTAGATACGTTACTACAAAAAGATACAAAAATCTGATTTACAAATATATGAAAGTAACAGTCTATATCAGAATTCCTGATACTAGACATAGTATTACTAGATATTATGAGTGTTTACGTGATAATATCTTTATTAACTATTTAGCTATTTTGTTTTTTCATTTTATTCTTTACAATGTATGTTGTAATAGTAATATTTCATTAATTATTACAACTGTAAAATAATATTGTGTTTCATTAATTATTCAAAAATTCCACTTTAATTTCTGAATGACAAACTATTTAGGAGAAGAGAGTGATCTCGACGAATTTTTGTAATTAGAGCAGCAAATAATTAACGAAAATCCAGCAGAACTTAGAAAGTTTGCAATGATGTTCAAAACAAAATCACCTGAAATTCTAGCGAAAGCTGATAATATTGCAGATGCGTTTAGTAATTTAGACCTTGGTAGTTTTGTTGGAGAATTCGATGAACCAATTCAAAAAGAAACTAAATAAGTTCCAGTAAAGCCACGCAATTTACAAAAAGAAAATGTAAAATAATAGTAATAATAAAATGAAGAATCTTCACTAAATGATGACGATAATTAACCGCTTTCATTTTAGCCACTTATTCCAGAGAAAATGACGCTGAAATAAAAATATTTGCCAGAAACTATAAAACAAGACAAGTTTGTAAGACAGGAAGAAATGATACAACCACCTATTAAAAGAGAAGAACCCAAAAAAGACATTAGAGAAACTAAACCTAAATATAATCAAGATGATGAAGAACCCACTATTGTTAAAATGCCCAAATAAGTTGCTGACATATTAAAACCAAGACTAAAATAGCAATAAGAATAACAAAATCTTAAACAACAAGAATTTTAGAACCTATAAATTGCTAATTAAAATAATGTGTAAGAAAAGTAATTTGATTAATAACTTGTCCAGCTCGAAACAGAAATAAATAAGTACAAATTAATGCAGTCTGAACTAGATAAATAAAAGAAAAATTTAGAGTATGATTACAGAGATTTACTATAATAACTTGAAAAAGATAAAGCTGAATTTAAAGCTTATCAAAAGCAATAACATGAAGATATAAAGCAATAAAAATAGATCATAGATGACGCTCGTAAAGCGCGACAATCCAAATAGTAAGAAACCAAGAAATTAGAGGAAGAAAATACGTAACTCAAAGAAGAACTTAAAAATGTTCAAGCACAATTGAAATCGCTTCAGATGTCTTCAAAGAAAACAACCGATGCTCTTAGGAAAAATTTAGAAGAAGAAATTAAAACTAACGCTGAGTTGAAGGAAAAACTAACTTCGGCTGACCAAACTGGAGTGTAGATGCGAAAGGCTGAAATTCAGAGCAAGACTCAAATAAACATGCTAAACTAATAGGTTGCGTAAATGCAGCAGGAAATTGACGCGCTACGAATGCAGCTTCAGTTACAAGAGGTGCACAACGCTGAGTAGCAGTTGAAAGCGCAGTAGTAGTTGCAGCAACAGCAATAGCCTTTATTCGTGAAAACTGAGGAGCCACGCACCCTTTTCAAGGCCAAGTCTGAGGGCCCTCTCAAATTCCAGGTTGAGGAGAAGAAAACGCCAGTCAGCGAGACCAAATCCGAGACCAGGCGCACCATTTAGCAACAATCTCAGCAAAACGCCTCTAACGCTCAGTAAACCATAACAAACGCCAAATACAACCCAAACACCCAAAATACAGCAGCAGCCTCCGCTCCAAATAACCAGATCCTCTTCAAAGCTGATAAAGATAAATAATTCAACGTGGTCCCAAAACCTTAAAATAATAAACTTCAGCTTGAGTTCAAGGAGCTCCCCTTTTTCACTCCAGAACAACTTGTGGAGCAATTCAACAGAGACTTGAACGAGTTCGTAACAGATGCCGAAATTACAGAGGAGAAGCAGAAATCGGACAGAACGGAACAGAAACTTTCGTCCGGTGCCCGTTTAATCCGCTTCGAAAACGGAACCACGAAACTTGTGCTGAATGAGCAAGTTACCGATATCCGGTTCGAAAACGGTGACTTAAAGAGGATTAGCGGGTAAACAACGGTATATTTCTATTAATCTCAAGGCACATTATTTACATAACTACCAGCAAATAGTGGGAATGTGAAGGTGTACAGATTCGCGAACGAGCAGGTGGAGAAGCACTTCGAAGACGGGCGCAAGGTGGTCTACTACCCGGACGGAACAGTCAAATACGTTTACGCTGACGGGAGCGAAAAAGCGGTGTTCCCAGACGGGGAAGTGGTCAACGAGAAGAAATGAGCGTATTGTTGGTCTGTTTAATAATAGTTTCAGTTATTAATTATATTAATTATAAATATAAATGTTGTGTGTTCTGCAATTTGGGAATATCGTTTCAAGTATTCACAATTCAATTTAAAGATTTTTATGCTTAACTTAATCCATTACAAAATTTTGTATTATATGTTATTAGTATTATTATATAATATTTTGATTTTTATAATCGATTATTTCAGATTTTTAGCCTGTAAACTTTACACTGAGTACTGTAAAGTATTTAAAAATCATATTTACAAATACGATATATTAAATTCTTATAACTTATTTATACACTATTTAGTATGAGCCACTCCAGTGAATGAGACAATCGGGTATCACAAATAAATACGCTCTTTGGACAGATTAAGAAATCTAAAAACTTAATAATGCAATAAAATAAATTTCGTTAGGGAAAAAATATATAAACTGGCATCAAGTCGCGGAATAAATGGCACCAAGAACACATCAATAATGTAAATCATATTATGGCCAACTTACTAATTAATCAGGAACTTTAAATAAAAAATATAAGCAAGTAGTTGAAAGAATTTTTAATAAATTTGATGCTAATGTTGTATTTATGTAAATGACAGTAGAAAAATAGATACTCTGCTATATTTTGCCTATTCAATATCAATTTGAGTGGGTTACTGTTCAGAAAGAAATAATATAGTATTCTGTTGACGAAATTCAATTACTGTTTACAGTAGCTGAAACTAACTTCAACTTGCAAAGAACTGTAATGCTTGAAATTGAAAATAATAAATTTAAATAATTTTCCATGTAACAACTCAAGTGTTGCTATAATAATTTATAAATGCTTTAATATACGTTGCTTCTAGAAGATCTAATGAAATAGAAAGTGAGGCAAGAGGATATTCCAGGAGCCCCGGTTACATTTGACGAGTATTCTACTCCGGTCATTATAAGATACCCACCATAACAATATCTTATTTACTATTTTACTGCGCTTTCACGAGATATGAACATAGATAAAATACTGTTCAATTTAGTTATTGAATTAAGTCACAGAAAAGAATGATATGTTTATAATTTCTCATTAAATTATTAGTGTGTTTCCACATTCTTATTTTAAAAATTGAATGAGATATTGAATAAATAAATATTATAGAAAGCTAATACATAATAAACCAGTTGTCACTTAAAATCTAAATAATTTAACATGTCCCTTAATAATATCTCGGCATAGTTAACAAATTTGTATATTACAGATAGTGTACCAATTGCAACCAAAAATACTACAGTTTTGTTATCAGGTCCTATTTTAATATCTCCAATACTTGTTGCAATTTTATAAGTAATAATTTCTGAAAACAATAGAAATTTATGCTCAGAACGGCTTACGATATTTACAAAATCATATTGTGCAACTTTCCCATCACAAAGTAAAAATATTATAATACAACTAGTTACCAAATAAATAAGAATTTTTTGAACAAAATATATTGTAATTGAGTCTTTATGAGTTCTATGTATGTGAAAACTTATTGTACCGTAAATATTAATGGCCGTATAACAGATAATTGAGCCCCAAATTCCTTTTGGAAGATGTTTATACATGAATGACCCTACTTTTGTTTCATTTATCTGTTTTATTGGATGCTTTTCATATAAGATATAAGCTATAATATGATCCTGAATCTAGACTTAAATTCAATATTCCAGTTAAATTGGTCGTTTAATCGTTTATTGATTCTTTCATTACTAAAAGATATTATACGAAGAACCATAAACTTGCATTTATAATATAAAACGTTTTTAAAGATTAAAGATTGTAGTACTTTTTAAGAGTTTGAGGCAACAAATTATTACTTTTTATTTTCATAATACTATTAACCCCGATGTATTGAACTATTACCATTAAATTTAAATAATTAATGTTACTTGAAACTTAATGAATTAAATATCCACATGAGTTTCCTGAGCCTATCATAATTGGTATTTGTAAAAATTCAAGACTGTACATATTTTTGTGTTAACAATACTATATATTATAGTCAGTACCTAAATATAGTAAGTAGAAAATTGTTAATGGAATTTGCTACTTTATATATGTTAACAATAACATTTTAAACAACTCTCCAACTGTAAAATTCCTTTAATTCAATTTCATATGCATCAAAAAACCTTGTATAAACGAAATGCCACTAAAAGATATTTAGCCATAACTCATCATAAGACTTACTCGTTCTTCTTTATTATCTGTGAAGATATTATTTAATAATTTGTCATATATTTGTACTAATATAATTATTATAAAATACGTACCATTTAGAGTATCAATTTTTTCGATTCTAAACATTAGGAGTGAAACATGTAAACACATATATAAAATCACAAATATAGCTACGTTTACAATGTAACCATATTTATAGTGATTGATGTTAAGTTTACATCAAACACGAAAGAAATTGAACTATATTATCTATTAATTATTATCCCTATCACTTAACTTTCATTTTTACTGGTTCAGTCTCATGTTCTAAACCTTTGATTTATATTATTTATTAATTTATTGCGTTTAGATGTATTGTTGGATTGTTGCTGTTGATGATGTTATTATTAAATACTAAATATACATATTTAACATTATAACTTTCACATTCTAAATACTTCTTGGATTTATTCGAACTTTTGCACTTTAATTTGTAGAACTTTCTTTTCGTCTTCGAGAGTTTTCTTTTCGTTTTGCAGTTTTTCGATGACCGCGGTGACATTTTTCAATATTTCGTCCGTTTTTCTCAGTTTTTGCTCCATTTTCTCGTTTTCCTGGAAAGTGATTTGTTTTTCGCGCAGGATTTCCGTTATGTGGTTCTTATAGTTTTCATTTTCATTTACTATATTATTTACTAAATCTGTTTTTTATTCGATTTGTTATTCAAGTTCGTGTATTTTCGCGTTAAATTGGTTTATTTTTGGAGTAAAATCTTCTGGCTCGGGGAGTGGAATTGTTTGCAGCTTTTTGTTCTTAAATTCAGTTTTGGGATCAAAATCAGTTTACGTGTCCTTAAAGCAGATTTGGTTCGTGGTTTGAGTTTGATTTGGAATTTACGCGAATATTGAGGAATCTGTTTATGTTTCTTAAAAGCATTTCTTCTGAACTGGAACGAATGGAGTGAAATCGAGCGGTGGATAAACTTGAGTTAGTTCGTTTTAGATCGGATCCGTTTACGTTAATTGTGTTTTAAGATTATTCACTTTTAATTGTAAATTTTATTGCTGCTTTTCGACAAAAACCTGGTACTGAGTGTTTTCCTTAATCAATTACTGAATTTGCAGCTGCAATTCGTTTATTTGAGCGCTCTGCTCCTAAATAGTAACTTTAAGTAAATTATCCTCCTCGAACTGAGTGTTAATTTTAATATTCAAGTCGCTGATCAGTTGCTGGTACTTCTTGGTCACTGTGTTCAGATTTGACCGTAAAGAATCATTCTGCTTCTCAGAAAGGTCCAGTTACTGCAATATCTCCGCGTTCAAGACCTTCGCCTAATTAAGTTTCTCTTTATACTAAGTTTTATCAGAATCTTTCTTAATGTCTGCTGTTTTCTCCTGTTTTAACTCCTAATAACGCTCTTTTAGCTGCTCATATTTGTTTTTAACTGCTTCTGAATTATTTTACTCATTTTCAATTTCAATTTACTTTTATTTCAGCTGTTCTTTAAGTTAACTGTTACTATTTTCATATTATTGTATCTAATTTGCTTGTTCTTCTATTTTCTATTACTATTACTAAATTTTAAGATTCATTTAATGAACAAAAGCTCCTTTTTGAACTGCTTCCTAAGCAATCTCTTCCTAAGGCTTAGTTTCTTGTTTTTGCACAAAGCCTGACTTTTAAAGATGTACTTTTGATTTTTAAAACTATGATGTTGGAATCAATTTTACATTATCCTCCCTAAACTAATATTGACGTTCTTATTAAACTACCGGCTCTTAAATTTTAATTGTATTCTAAAGTGTTCTGTTTTAAAAAGAATCGCTAAGCTAAACTTCAGGTATAGTTATATTTTTAGAATTTTATTGTTAGGTGAGGATTTTAGATTATTGTTGTTACTGTATATTTTGTTTTTATATGTCTTTAAATGAATTGGCCTCTTTTAGTAGATCTTATAAATCGAAAATTAACTTGTTAGTTTCTTTGGACATTTCAAATATTGGAGTGGATTACGTAAAAATATGTGTGATATTTAATATTAAATGAATTAATCACTAGATATCATAGGTCAAGGAGTCTTCGTAACTGATTTTTGTATCAAACGCTATTTCGCGAGTAACATCGGCCAGCTCGCACTGTTATTACAAAAAATCAAACTTTATTTGGTTCATGACTCTAGAATTTTATGACATTAACTTGAACGAGAATGATTCAGATTCCCCAAGTTCCTCGTCGATGAACTTTTATTCTAAACTTGTCGTCAGCACCAAGTTGGTGATTGAGGTGTTTTTAAGCTGCTGAACTATAGCCTTCTATTGAGTCATGGAGAGCTTCCTGCCGTGATTCAGCATTAGAAATCGTTGGCTTTCTGAAGAAGGAACGGAAGCAACCGCACTGTAACTTTTCTCATATGCGCTGTTGTGCGATACATTCAGTAGCTTCCGAGGTTTGTTGAAAAATACATTAACAAGTGATGCGCATTGCTAATCGTTCAAGCCGCAGTCTTCAAGTTGTAAACAGGTACAAAACTGTATCTCAGTTACAATTTGAATCAGGATACTCACGTCTTCTGTGTTAAATTTATTGCAGGACATGTTCAGCAGCTTCACATTCCAAAGTTTCTGAAGTGGAAGCTGATTATTCAACATGTAATAAAGAGGCGCCCTTCTGAACTACTTAATCATTTCGCACTACGATTCAAGAATAGATACCTGCGCCATGGTGGACAATCTTAGATCCACATTATGCTCTGGACACGTTATTTAGTCTTGGATGATGTTAAAATTTTGAACGTCGGACAAATTAAAACAGCTTGAAAAGCAAGACGCCGAAAGTGAGTGCTGTAAACACAATATCTGAGTTTCCATCTGTTTTTGTTATATCGTAATATCTCGGTCTTAAATGAAACAGTCATCTTCCACAAACTGATGATTTTTCCTGCACAGACATGTATTCCGTATCATAATCTTGTCGAAGTCCTAGTCTAGCAGCATATTGGCAACGTCCTGGAAGTATCTAATTTTTGTTTAGGAATTATTCAAACTCAAGCACGTAAATGACTTTTTGCGATCGAAAATCGCTTCAAGAACATCATTAGCATTGCAAAGTAAATCTACTACCAAGTACAATAATTTAGGTAGAAATTATGGATCAGCTAAGTGGTTCATAAACATTTGAGACATATTTTTTTCGTATTCATTGTATACTATTAGTTCTTCAAGTTAAGAACAGTTTTTAAGCATTTCAAAGAAGTGTTTCCTGGTGTCTTCAGGCCAAGAATAACCTAAGTCTGTGTTACTCAGATTCAAACTTACGAGTCTATTTGCGATGTTGGATCCGTGCTTCCAAGCCCAGTCCAAATTTTCTTTGTCAAATTGTGTAAGTTTTCTTAACTGTGAGCTTGTAAAGTCAAGATACAATTTTGAATTTGGTAAAATCCGAGCGTCGTCTTTTGATTTCTTTTCCTCATCTGTTCTAATGATGTTATTAGGCTATGAATCGTAAAATTCTTCAAGGTGAATGAATTGAGTTAAAATTCCTCCCGCGTTCAATCCGTAAACTGTATCAGTTATCGATGAATACACGAAGCCGCCCATTTTAACGTGCAAATTGAAATACTTTTGGAGGACTTACAGCGTCTTCCCGAAGTAGTGTTTATAGTCGCTTTGCTTATCTGAATTGAATTGTGTTTCTGAAATGTCTAGTTCTAAATAGTTGCTTGGAGCAAGTTATTTAGTTATCTTATTATAGGTAAACACTTGATTTTTGCAAAGCTAGTCGTCAAGCTTCTATAGCTATTGATATTGGTCGTCGAACGAACGAGCAATAACTGCTTTGAACAGTGGATTGAATGCCAAACTTAGCGTTTTTAGCTTCGCTGGTTTGTATTGAATTATTTATTCAAAGATATCGAAAACGACTTGGTAAGTCAATTTATTTTAGTTGAAGTTAATTGTGTGAATATTTGGCGCAGTTACGAGCTGCTATAGCGTAGCTACGTTGAATGCTCGAATTGAGCATTGCTCTAGTTTTAGATACTCCAAGGTATTGATCGATGAACTAATCAGATTTCCAATCTAAACGTCGTCCAATCTCATTGAACTTATGTTGATAACTTTCAGATTTAGCGGACGGTCTTGAAACAATGGCTGGTTTTATGAGCTATACTTCACAATGGTAAGTGACATGGCTTTTTACAAGACCTGATGAAATATCTTTGCGAGATCTTCATCATAAACATTGAATTCGAGTTCAATTAGTGGTTCTGTCAACTATTCTAGCATCTGAAGTAGCTGACTATGATTAATTAGAGTGCGCTGGTTCACAAATTGTAGCGATGTGTTCTTTATATAATTTGAAATATAGGCTGCTAACAACTAATTTCGAGTTGCACATTTCTTATTAAAGAGTTATAGCGCACTAGGATATTAATTAAAAAAGTTTTATTCGGATATTAATTTGTTGGTCATTTCATTTACTTATAGTTTATCGTTTAAAAGGCTTTAAAGCATTTGGAGTGATTAATATAAAAGTCATTATAAATTAATGAAATATACTGAACAGAATTATTATAATGTTAGTGAATAGGGGTGTGGTCTGCATTCGAGGTAATGTAGTATAACATGACTCATTCAACAGCAACAATACATCTAAACGCAATAAATAAATATATACTCGTTATTTTACTAAAGCCAAGTAATAATAATATATATTATTATAATTCTTGTGATTAGTGAATTTCCAGTTAATTAAAATGGCCCCTCTAACTAACTTAGGTTGTCTGAGGAGGCTATTCAGAGTGACAATCCTAGAAGATGAGGTATGATATTGAGATTAGTTTGAGGTAACGTTATTGTCTAACTAAGGTTGGATTTGTGGATTGCCATGATTTATGAGATGAAGATGGAATGATTAAATTGAGCCTTAGTACTGATGATAAGGTTAAAGTTAAGTGAGTCATTTTATATTATTATAATTCTTGTGATTAGTTATTTTTCAGTTAATTTAAATGGTTTTCATTTCGTTTTTAATCTAACTGTTCCGCTTCTTCATTTATGTAACAACATTAATGTATTTAGTTCTTTGTGTGATTTAACATTTTTTAATATCATGTAACTATTAATATCATGTAACTATCAAATGATATGCTAAATGAAGTCATGATTTACGAGATGAAATGATTAGGATTATTATCATCTGTCCTTTAATTGTACAAATCAATCATTCTACTTAATCATTTAAATTTTCATCAAACAATTAATACCTAAGAATAAATTCACAAATAATCTGCTACCTCTTAACTTTCACTTTCATCAAAAACAACATTATCAACGTATTTTGAAACATCTTTCATTTCAGGAGAAATATATTGTGATACAATTTTACTTTACATTTTATTTAAATATTACTATGTTGAAGAACTATGGCTATTTGTGTATTTTAAACTTGTGTTTGGTGTTTCTAATCTATTAACCATACTATTTGAATTCTACCTCATTAATAAATAAGAAGCGGTAGATTATAATTTATTTTGTATTAAAGATATATATGACATTAACCAATATACAAATTTTCAAATTTGTGTAAACCAAATTAAATAAGATGTATTTAAGATTAACAATTACATTTTCATTCTAAAAGAATAATATATCAATTGACAAATGAATTTTAATACATATAACTTTTATTTAGCAATAATCCATAAATAATACGTAAAAGATTTTAGTTTTAAAGAATTTGCATATATCATTAACATACTACTTTGGCTACTTCGGAGCCGCATTATACGGTGACACTTCGTTAATCCATTTTCTTAAATTTGCCCAAACCTAGTGCAATAATTTTCAGTCCGTCTGTGAATCTTTGCTCAATTTCTTCGCCATTTTCTCTGAAAGTATCGTTTAGCTTTTAAAATATTTGTGGCATTATGATTGTTACGAATGTTATAATTTATGTGAGGGTATTTGTATTAATTTGTTATTGAAGTGTTAGCATACCAGCCTGTACAACAAAGTGCATAAATACTTTAATAGTTTTTGGGCAGAGGAGTTGTAATATGATTTCGGTTGATTCTAAGAATTTTTATTGGAATACGCTGAGGCTTACAACGTACATGGAAGTATCATTGTTTTTAATTTGCAGTGCGTTTTGCAGGAATTGGGGGTATTTGTGTGTTTGTGCTTTTGTTTTGATTATTTTCATGCCGTAGTCGATATTTTCATCAGGTATATCTGGTGTTTCGATTTATTGGAATCTGCATCGTGGTCCTTCGTTTTGCACTTCGTAGCATCCTTTTGCTTGTACGAAGTTGTTGTTTAGCTGGTCAAGCTCTTTTTAGTTCATCACAGTGAAATTCTGTTAATCGTATTTGTAGTAGTTTACTGTTCCTTGTCCGATGAGTTCTTTTAGTTCCATGATTTGTATTTCGAGTGTTTCTCGGACGAGTTCTTCCATGAAGTTGTTGAATATTTTGTCTTGGCAGTGTCCGCAGTTTCTGAACGCGTTTATTTGTTCTTTGACAACGTTTTTGGTGTTCATGACGTCGTTGAGCAGTTGAAAATCGGCTTGAAGTTTGAATTTGCGTTTTTTGGGTGTGAAAACGAGTTCCTTTTGCATTTGGAGGGCCCTTTTGAGCTCTGTCTGCACAAAAAGAGCTGTTTGCAGTTTAATTCTCTGTTGGGTGTCAAAGTTGAACTGTTACGCGACTTATTTGTAAAGTTTTAGTCTCTATTATTATTATATAATTGACTGTAGGTTAATTTCTAAGTTGTCCGTAAAATCAATCTTGATCGCTTCAACGAATTCCTCTACCACGTTGAAGTAGTTTAAGCAGTAGAAAACGGTTTCGAACTCGTTCAGTTTGCTCTGCATGAGCCTCCGCATGTCCTGAACAGCTCCTTCGACTCCGAATTGGTTCGTGTTCTTGAATTCGCAGGTTAGGAAATTAAGGAGTAAAAGTAAATGTTGGTCTACAAGTTGGCTGCCCTCGATGACGTAGTTGAAGGGCTGGTTAATTTTTGTTTCCTGTAGTGGGCGTGAGATGCTGTTAAAATGGGATAGGAGCGCGTGTACTAAGGATTTTTATGATTTCTCCAGCTCCTCCTTCAGTTAAAGGTCAAATTATATGTTCCGCAGCACGTTTATGTAGCACACGGAAGCGAGGAACTTCTTCTCGTGAATGAACTAATTCAACTGGTTTATGTGGAACTCGATCTTGAGCTGCTCGGACTCCTGCCTCGGCTCAATCGACTAAAATTACGATATGTGAGAAGTTAACGAAAGAGTTTAAAACTAAGAATCAGAATGCTGCTTGAGAATCTTCTCAATCAACTTAGCCTGATTTTATAACTTCTAAGCAACCGCAGACGTCTAAATCAACGCATCAGAAAGCACCTTCTACTGCTGCTTGCGCTCTGCCTGCTACTCCAGCTTCAAGCTATGCTCAAGCTGATTTATATTCATATTTATGTCAGATAACTTACTTGTTTTTAACATCTAATTCAACACAGCAATGGCGTTGAAATTTTAGTCATTTAGCAGTTTTGGATCCATTGAAGTGAAACTGAAAAATAAATATTTATAAAAGTACATATAAATAAATATTATGGATTAAACTATTAAAATTACGTTGTTTTCAAGAAATCAATTACTTTTCCATCTTATTAAACTAAAACTGGTCTTCAGCCACATAAAAATTGGCTATAGAACACACATCAACCTAAATTTTCTCTTTACAATTAAACTGCAATGTGGATAAAATTTCATTTGCTATTTGTTTGTGTTTTGAATCGTTGTGATAAATTCCTGCTCTATACTGGGTACCAACATCACTACCTTAACAATTAAGCTGAAATACATTTATTTATTTGATGAAAATATTTATAAGCACTTCATATGAAATCTCATGCGGATTGTATTGAACTTGCAAGCACTCTACTGCATTAGTCAGACCTGAATTTACAAGTTATATGGTCGGATTCTTTCTTACACTGTTTAAGTACCCAGCTTGTAGTTAAACTATTCCATGTATTTTATAGAATATTCTGTATAAGTGTAAGAAGCGACCACCTGAAAAATAACATGTAAGCATTTTAGAAAGTTAGTATATTAGTAATTAGTAAATACTATACGACGAACTAATTCAAAAATATTTCATATATAAATCTTATTTGATGAAAATAGTATGTGAAAACACCCAACGGTTAAGAAAACACTATAATTACTTTTTAACGGAAATCACTTTTGGTTTTGCACTAATTTTGACATATTTATTATAAATGTTTTAACACCACTTCACGTCAACAAAATATGTCTGAAGAATAGTTATCAAAATTAATCAAACAATTCAACACTATGCTAGAAGATAAAAACCAAAGACCTTAAGTTTACCATACCAAGATGGTTGACGATTTAATCACGCTTGCAACAAAAGTAAGCAAAGATGACTTGCACATTGAAACCATGAAATCTTTTGAAAATGCTGTGCAAAACAACGCTGAATTATAGATGGTATTGAACTCATCTATTTTGTTTTATGTGGTGGTTCTCCTATAAAAAACTTCGAGCAAGCAAGTTTAAATTTAGTGTATGGATCTTTTGGCTTGGTTGTCCCAATCTGAGTAATGCATCAATGCGTTGATATCAACTCATAATTTGCACAAAGTTTTGATTAAGCTTGCTGATAGTTAGTTGAAGCAGTTTAAGGCTCCAATCCAGGCCGAGGAGGTTGAATTTGTGGTTAAACTGGGTGCGTTGTTAGTTGTGTAGACCACATTTTCAAAGAAAGCTCAGTAGTTATTTTAGAAGTTGGGTTTCACTCAGTATTTTTCTGAAACGTTGAAGTTGAGTACAGTTGAGATTTCGGTGCAGTCTGATAAGTTAATTCAGATAAGTCTCTCAGTTCTAGAGAAGATGGCTTCTGAAACGCAGTAATGTGAGTATCTCATAAGCTAGAAGGTGGATTCCATTTTGCTCCAGTTATTGCAGAATTACATCCAGGAAACGGACGAGTCTCGCATCACGTAGGAGTCCTGCATGCTATCTTGTAATTTGCTTGCTACCATGTGTGTGGTGGTTCCTTCCTCCGCTTAGCATTTCTTAGAACTCTAAGCGCTCCGTTTACTCTTGGAAGTTTTACAGATAACCACTCATACGGTTGAGACATCCCGTTTCGCTCTTTCTGCCTTTGTAGAGTTGATTTACGCTAACAAGGGCTCAAAATATCAGAATGTGACCACCATGCTGCGTTCAGTGGGCGATCCGTGCCTGGACGACACCATGCGCCGTTTACTAGTTCTGTACGACATTCTCAACATGGATTCCGAGTCCATAGCTGTGTGGGGCACTTTGTTCAGGATGATTGGCACGGTCCCGCGCAAGGAGGACTACGTGCGCGAGATAATCCTGCAAAACGGCTTCATCTCCAAGTCAATCGAGCTCATAGTGGACTAAAACCTCTCACTTCAAGCCAAGGGTGCGATATTGGACGCACTCGGTCAATTCCTCACAGTACAAAACCTTCCCAAAAATGTGTTGATGAACGACATCCCAAAACTCATCACTGTCCTTTTGAGAACAAAACGAGAATTCTCCTCTCCAAGAAACAAAACGAAAGTTGACAAAGTCGTTTTCGCTGAAGCAGCCGAAAAATGCAGAGCAGTTCTAGAAAAACTCGGTCACTCAGAAGGAAAAGACAACAAAAAACTCAGCGCGTACGCGATGGTCGTCGTCGGCGTCGGCATTTTGATCGGCACCGGAATTAATTACCTGAGAGGCCCGAAGTGAAGAAGTAAAAACAGTTATTCAAATAATTAATAATAATTAATATTTAATTTATTACTGCTCATTACCTCATTAATTTCAAAAAACCCATGCAAAAAAATGACAAAGCGAAGAAAAAACGCAAACAATTCCCCAGAAAACCTAATACAATCCGAAATGGTTTCAGACCAGCACTTAAATGAAACAAGTGATTAACTCAATTCACCTATCCAGATAAATTAGAACGAAATCATACTTTCACTCACACCTGCCATGGAGATTCAAATGGAATGCCCAACAAAACAACAGTAACACAAATCCGCGCCCAACAACAAAACGTACAAATTGCCTTCTAAAGAAAAGACAGAAAAGTAGTAATAAAATCGCAAATAAGATATAATTTATGACACTATTCCCTGGTTTAAACACGCGTCTGGCCCCAACTAAAAATAGAAATGGTGGAGTGGGTAGTTTTAGAAAATATTTTACTATGTATTAGTGAGTGTATGTGCTTTTATTTTCTTACATGTTAATTCTTATGCTCTCAAATTGCGCTTTAATCCCTCTTTAGGCGCCAACCACACCAAGTTAAAAGACGTTTCTAACTTTTCTCTGAAACCAGCTACAGATATTCGGATTTCACCAAACTCAATGATTATTGCCATGTTATTATACCTAGGACCCACTAACTCTAGTTTCTGCTTTAGAAAATATACATGTGCTATAATTTAAAACGCTACAGTGCAAATGCTTAGTGATCTTTAATAAATATTGCAATTACCATAACTAGTTTATCAATTAATAATTATGTTTAGGTTCGGTTAACCAGTACCTATTTACAAACTGAAATATAAGTAAAATCATCATTTTCTAAGAGAGAATTTGTGAAGTGTTATTATGTTAATACCATGTTATTTACTAAATATATAAGATAAATGCAAAGATAAAATTTGTAGTCAAATTTCATGTATTCTAAAAATTACATTAAAATGTTGTTGAAATATTATATAAAATAGAAAAATTAGTATTTTTTCAATTATAATTATCCACTTCAATGATATTAAATATTAGTCAAATACATTGAAAAAATTATTTAATATTAATAACAATAATTATATTTTTAAATCTCTCATTTGATTTTACCATCATGTTTAGCTCTTTCTCTGCCTTTCACAGTATAAACTACCGTTGGTTTTATTATTTTCCTTCCTTTCTTGTCGTAATCTAGAAGTAGATCTTTTATTATTTTAGTATCAGAACTCAGAGGTTTGGAATATCTGTTGTATGTTTTACCATGTTGACCTTCGTGAACAGTCATTGAAACTATTCTTTACCGTTGCTTACATTCTCTACTGACTGATATTTCATCATGAACGCTGACTTTAACAAGATCCCACAACTTTATAATTTATTAAAACTTATGATGAACATCCTCAACGTTACTACTGTTCATAATTTGACCATCTTTTGCATATTAAGAGAATATTGGAAGTGCCATGGATTATTTCTTATTACTGGTTTTCACATAGTGTTTTGTACTCATTGGAATAGTAAGTTTATTTTCCTTTTTAAGCCGCTTCTTATCTTATAACTTCTTGTTATTCCTTTAACCTTTTCTTTTCAGCCTTATAATCATTTAATGACTTCTTTACAGTATTTTCGTTATCAACACTCATGTTTATAATGTTTAGAAGTGGAATAAATATATAAACATGTATAATTTTTGATAATATACAATATTGTTTATATCGATTCTTAAAATGTTTATACAAAATATAATAAACAGTAAAATATAAACAGATAAAAAAGATGTGGAAAAAATATAATGTTGTTAAAATATGATAATAAAATTAAAATTATTAATAATTACTTTTGTAATGTGCGGTTTAAAAATAAAAATATTTTAATATGTTCTTACTGACGTGTTTTTTGGTAGTTTAGTATGTTCAAAACTCAAAAAACTGGTTAACCAGATACCCTTTTTAAAACCAACCACTTCTAAAAATAGAAATTCCAGACGCGTGTTTAAACCTGGACCAAATTAGAAACAATGTAAACAACACGCAACTCCCCTACTCAACCAAAAGCTGTTATCAACAAAAAGATCTCCAAAACAAACTCCATTAGCCCGAAAGAGCTAACGAGTCTGTGAAGAGGTTTGACGTGTGATAACGCCGTGCGAGATATTTGGTAAGATAGTAATGTTGTTGGTTTCTTATTGATCATTGGTTTAGAAAGGAAAGGAAATGTGACGATCAGAGAAAAAGGGTGACCAGTATGACGTAATTTACGATGTGATGTTTTTTAATTAATTTTAATAATAATTATATTATTAAATGCTAAAATGTTTGAATTTGTATATGAATGTACATTTACAATCAACTAAGTGATTGATGACCCAATTGATGACCAAATTTAGAAATCAAGATACAATAAAAGATTTTTATTTTATAGGACAGTTATATTGATAATGCATACATAATTAACGGAATATCACAATTTCATGTCCGTTTAGTGTCATTTAGTGTTATAAACCGTTTAATGTAAAATCTATAATTATTACCTTGTATTTTACCACTAAATAACACCAAAATTCAAAATCTATTCCACTTCAAATGAGTTTATGTAAAGTAACCGTTAAAAAGTTCTTTAGAGAAACATCATTTAGCGACTTAAAATACATGCAACTGGATAATATGATAATTATAGAGCTTCCTACGGAAAATATGTGTGTCGACCTGAACACCTGTAAGAGAAATATAACAGAATGTGGAAATTTGTTATATTAGTTTAAGAATACAACAATAGAAATAACTTAGATCAAAAGTGATATCAAAGTATCACCAGTGCTAACCAGAAGCGGCAGTATAGATTGTGATTTCAATAATACACAATAAAATGATATTTAGTTAGAAAAGAAATGAGTTATTATGTTGAAATTTAAACATTAAAAAATAAAATCCTTTGAAATAAAATACTGTCTACTTTAATTAGTTTATCTAATCTCAAGAGAAGTATCATATAGTAGATTATCTACAGATTATCATCGAAAAACATGCAATAAAAGTAAATTAGATCACACAATAAGAAGCCAATAAATAAATTAAAATAATTATCAATCAAGTTTACACGAAATTCATGGATATCTAATCTCATTAACGATATTAATATTAATTATTTTTATTACAATAATCTCTCCCACTTTAAATAAATGAATACATGTAAAGTAACTATTAAAAAGTTCTTTAGAGAAACATGGTTTAGTAATTTAATATACATGCAGTTAGATAATATGATTATTATTGAATTTCCAACCGAAAATATGTGCATCGATTTACATGAGTGTAAGAAAATAGTTTCAGCAACAGGAACTTTTCAATACTAAACTAAAAATGTATCAGTTGAATTATTATATTCGGATAATACAGAAAATTATTCTGAATCTTGTTAAACACGGAGTTGTAGTGTAGATAAAAACTTAAATGAAATATAATAACAAGAAGAACTATGAAATAATTTTGTTTGTATTTAAATATTTCTATGTAATCACTTATAATCTTTTAAGATTATTTTCATTTTAGACATTTCTGTTTCTTGAGCACTTAGCATGGCGGTTAGTTATCTTACTTGTATTCTAAGTTATAATATGTCTTATTTATATGTTGCTTCATTCCTGCTAAATTTCTGTTATATTTATAATAGCGCGATGTGCTTTTCTTGGACAGTGCTGATTTAAATTGTTAATTGAAGATTATTTTTCTCAGACGCTTCTAATTGTATGCGTAATTGTTTAATGAGTTCAATAATGTTAGCTGCTCTGAATGTTTTTTCAATGTTAGTTTCAATAATTTGCTGGTAGACATCAATTTATTTTTGCAGGTCGTTTAATCTCTTTTCTTGGAATGTAATTGCTTCCAGCTGTTCATTGTGCATTTATTGTTATTGGTTTATTAAATTCAGATTTATATTTGGTTATTCACCAGTTGGAACGGCTAGGCATGATCTTACTGGTGTCGCCGGCCTTGAAAACCTTGGGAGCACTTGTTACCCAACAATATTCACGTTTTCAGTTGAGTTGTTGCTCAGATTACTTGAGTTGTTACTTGAGCACGCTCTGAATTCGGAGTATTTTCCGAGTGAGTACTGAACCAGTTCTTAAAGTTATTTGTACTCGCCAGATAAAATTTGCAGTTCCTCGTACAGTGATTTTATTTCGAACATGTTCTGGTCATAGTTCATTATTTGGTTCTCAAGTTGTTGAGTGTGCTCAAGGAGTTGAATATTCACCTGTTGATGCCACTGGAGCTGCGTTTTCTATAATTACAGCTCACTTTGCATTTACAGCTGCTTAATTTTTACCTCGGACTAACTGCTTCTGAGGAAACTGGACTCTAAATCCGGCTTGAGCTCAGAATTTGAGAGTTGCTAAATCTCATATGATTTAGTTTATAACTGCGTTTCAGTTATTTAGGACGTATTTTTCAACTATTAAATCTAATTTTCGTATTCCTACTGTTAAGCGAGTACGCCCTGGAGTTCTCCTTGAAGAGCCGTGCGTTGGCTTTCGGACGCAACGAGGGCCGCGTTGAGCCTTTCGGACTCTGACTTCATTTCGGCTTGCACGGCCTGGAGCTGATGTTTGTGTTCGTTGATGAGCTGCGACGTGCGCTGGACCAAGTCCAAGCCGGCACCGTTACTTTGGGTGCCTTGAGCGCTCACCAGTTGTTTGAGAGATTCTTGAACGAGTTGAAGCTGCTCCAGTTGCGCTTGCTTTTGACCGTCGAGCTATTCCAGTGCTTGATATTTCGAGCGCATCTAGTTGAACTCTGCCTGGGTCTGGCTCGCGTGCGTCTGAAGACTCGAAATGGTTTGTTCCTTGTCTGTAAGCTGTGCGTTGTGGCGTTCAAGCGCTGCGGATAGGGCTTCCTACGCGTCTCGTAGCATCTGTTCTTGTTGCGATAGCTTGGCAGCAAGCTCTAGTTCAGCTTCCTAGTTCTTTAATGTTATTTGGTTCAGTTGATCCAAACTGGCTTGTTACTGCGAGTCAAATAGATTCTGCGCTTCTAGCAATTTCTTCGTCAAGATCTATTTAGCCGCGTCGCATTCGTTAATTAGCTTCTGATTCATCAGCTGTTCTTCTTCGTTCTTGCGCTGCAACGTTTGAATATCGACAGTTAACTCGTTATTGAGGCGCTGCAGGCTCTGAACCTGTGCAGCCAACAACGCTGAGTTCTAGCTGTCGACTTAGAGCTGCTTCACTTGGACTAGACACTCGTCATATTACCTTTGCAATTACAGATTGTTCTACTCTAAGTTACTGGCCGTTTTTGTCTTTTCATTCAGCTGCTATTTTAGAGTCTCTACCTGAACTTTGATTTGCTGCAAATATGTTTCAGTATTGAGCTCAAACGAGGAGACTTCTAAGGCATGCATTAGTTCTTTTTGTTGTTCAGTTTGTTAAGCGAGCACGCCCTGGAGTTCTCCTTGAAGAGCCGTGCGTTGGCTTTCGGACGCAACGAGGGCCGCGTTGAGCCTTTCGGACTCTGACTTCATTTCGGCTTGCACGGCCTGGAGCTGATGTTTGTGTTCGTTGATGAGCTGTGACGTGCGCTGGACCAAGTCCAAGCCGGCACCGTTACTTTGGGTGCCTTGAGCGCTCACCAGTTGTTTGAGAGATTCTTGAACGAGTTGAAGCTGCTCCAGTTGCGCTTGCTTTTGACCGTCGAGCTATTCCAGTGCTTGATATTTCGAGCGCATCTAGTTGAACTCTGCCTGGGTCTGGCTCGCGTGCGTCTGAAGACTCGAAATTGTTTGTTCCTTGTCTGTAAGCTGTGCGTTGTGGCGTTCAAGCGCTGCGGATAGGGCTTCCTACGCGTCTCGTAGCATCTGTTCTTGTTGCGATAGCTTGGCAGCAAGCTCTTTTTCAGCGTCATAGTTCTTTAATGTTATTAAGTTCAGTTGATCCAAACTGGCTTGTTACTGCGAGTCAAATAGATTCTGCGCTTCTTGCAATTTCTTCGTCAAGATCTATTTAGCCGCATCGCATTCGTTAATTAGCTTCTGATTCATCAGCTGTTCTTCTTCGTTCTTGCGCTGCAACGTTTGAATATCGACAGTTAACTCGTTATTGAGGCGCTACAGGCTCTGAACCTGTGCAGCCAACAACGCTGAGTTCTAGCTGTCGACTTAGAGCTGCTTCACTTGGACTAGACACTCGTCATATTACCTTTGCAATTACAGATTGTTCTACTCTAAGTTACTGGCCGTTTTTGTCTTTTCATTCAGCTGCTATTTTAGAGTCTCTACCTGAACTTTGATTTGCTGCAAATATGTTTCAGTATTGAGCTCAAACGAGGAGACTTCTAAGGCATGCATTAGTTCTTTTTGTTGTTCAGTTAGTTAAGCGAGCACGCCCTGGAGTTCTCCTTGAAGAGCCGTGCGTTGGCTTTCGGACGCAACGAGGGCCGCGTTGAGCCTTTCGGACTTTGACTTCATTTCGGCTTGCACGGCCTGGAGCTGATGTTTGTGTTCGTTGATGAGCTGCGACGTGCGCTGGACCAAGTCCAAGCCAGCACCGTTACTTTGGGTGCCTTGAGCGCTCACCAGTTGTTTGAGAGATTCTTGAACGAGTTGAAGCTGCTCCAGTTGCGCTTGCTTTTGACCGTCGAGCTATTCCAGTGCTTGATATTTCGAGCGCATCTAGTTGAACTCTGCCTGGGTCTGGCTCGCGTGCGTCTGAAGACTCGAAATGGTTTGTTCCTTGTCTGTAAGCTGTGCGTTGTGGCGTTCAAGCGCTGCGGATAGGGCTTCCTACGCGTCTCGTAGCATCTGTTCTTGTTGCGATAGCTTGGCAGCAAGCTCTAGTTCAGCTTCCTAGTTCTTTAATGTTATTTGGTTCAGTTGATCCAAACTGGCTTGTTACTGCGAGTCAAATAGATTCTGCGCTTCTTGCAATTTCTTCGTCAAGATCTATTTAGCCGCGTCGCATTCGTTTATTAGCATCTGATTCTTCAGCTGTTCTTCTTCGTTCTTGCGCTGCAACGTTTGCATACCGACCGTTAACTCGTTATTGAGGCGCTACAGGCTCTGAACCTGTGCAGCCAACAACGCTGAGTTCTAACTGTCGACTTCGAGCTGCTTCACTTGGACCAGACACTCGTCATATTACCTTTGCAATTACAGATTGTTCTACTCTAAGTTACTGGCCGCTTTTGTCTTTTCATTAAGCTGCTGTTTTAGAGTCTCTACCTGAACTTTGATTTGCTGCAAATATGTTTCAGTGTTGAGCTCACACGAGGAGACTTCTAAGGCATGCATTAGTTCTTTTTGCTGTTCCGTTTGTTAAGCAAGCACGCCCTGGAGTTCTTCCCGAAGAGCCGCGCATTCCCTTTGAAGAGCCGTGCGTTGGCTTTCAGACGCGACGAGGGCCGCGTTGAGCCTTTCGGATTCTGACTTCATTTCGGCTTGAACGGCCTGGAGCTGATGTTTGTGTTCGCTGATGAGCTGCGACGTGCGCTGGACCAAGTCCAAGCCGGCACCGTTACTTTGGGCGCCTTGAGCGCTCACCAGTTGTTTGAGAGATTCTTGAACGAGTTGAAGCTGCTCCAGTTGCGCTTGCTTTTGACCGTCGAGCTATTCCAGTGCTTGATATTTCGAGCTCATCTAGTTGAATTCGGCCTGGGTCTGGCTCGCGTGCGTCTGAAGACTTGAAATGGTTTGTTCCTTGTCTGTAAGCTGTGCTTTGTGGCGTTCAAGCGCTGCAGATAGGGCTTCCTACGCGTCTCGTAGCATCTGTTCTTGTTGCGATAGCTTGGCAGCAAGCTCTTTTTCAGCTTCCTAGTTCTTTAAGGTTATTTGGTTCAGTTGATCCAAACTGGCTTGTTACTGCGAGTCAAATAGATTCTGCGCTTCTTGCAATTTCTTCGTCAAGATCTATTTAGCCGCGTCGCATTCGTTTATTAGCATCTGATTCTTCAGCTGTTCTTCTTCGTTCTTGCGCTGCAACGTTTGCATACCGACCGTTAACTCGTTATTGAGGCGCTACAGGCTCTGAACCTGTGCAGCCAACAACGCTGAGTTCTAACTGTCGACTTCGAGCTGCTTCACTTGGACCAGACACTCGTCATATTACCTTTGCAATTACAGATTGTTCTACTCTAAGTTACTGGCCGCTTTTGTCTTTTCATTAAGCTGCTGTTTTAGAGTCTCTACCTGAACTTTGATTTGCTGCAAATATGTTTCAGTGTTGAGCTCACACGAGGAGACTTCTAAGGCATGCATTAGTTCTTTTTGCTGTTCCGTTTGTTAAGCAAGCACGCCCTGGAGTTCTTCCCGAAGAGCCGCGCATTCCCTTTGAAGAGCCGTGCGTTGGCTTTCGGACGCGACGAGGGCCGCGTTGAGCCTTTCGGATTCGGACTTCATTTCGGCTTGAACGGCCTGGAGCTGATGTTTGTGTTCGCTGATGAGCTGCGACGTGCGCTGGACCAAGTCCAAGCCGGCACCGTTACTTTGGGCGCCTTGAGCGCTCACCAGTTGTTTGAGAGATTCTTGAACGAGTTGAAGCTGCTCCAGTTGCGCTTGCTTTTGACCGTCGAGCTATTCCAGTGCTTGATATTTCGAGCTCATCTAGTTGAATTCGGCCTGGGTCTGTCTCGTGTGCGTCTGAAGACTCGAAATGGTTTGTTCCTTGTCTGTAAGCTGTGCTTTGTGGCGTTCAAGCGCTGCAGATAGGGCTTCCTACGCGTCTCGTAGCATCTGTTCTTGTTGCGATAGCTTGGCAGCAAGCTCTTTTTCAGCTTCCTAGTTCTTTAAGGTTATTTGGTTCAGTTGATCCAAACTGGCTTGTTACTGCGAGTCAAATAGATTCTGCGCTTCTTGCAATTTCTTCGTCAAGATCTATTTAGCCGCGTCGCATTCGTTAATTAGCTTCTGATTCATCAGCTGTTCTTCTTCGTTCTTGCGCTGCAACGTTTGAATATCGACAGTTAACTCGTTATTGAGGCGCTACAGGCTCTGAACCTGTGTAGCCAACAACGCTGAGTTCTAGCTGTCGACTTAGAGCTGCTTCACTTGGACTAGACACTCGTCATATTACCTTTGCAATTACAGATTGTTCTACTCTAAGTTACTGGCCGTTTTTGTCTTTTCATTCAGCTGCTATTTTAGAGTCTCTACCTGAACTTTGATTTGCTGCAAATATGTTTCAGTATTGAGCTCAAACGAGGAGACTTCTAAGGCATGCATTAGTTCTTTTTGTTGTTCAGTTTGTTAAGCGAGCACGCCCTGGAGTTCTCCTTGAAGAGCCGTGCGTTGGCTTTCGGACGCAACGAGGGCCGCGTTGAGCCTTTCGGACTCTGACTTCATTTCGGCTTGCACGGCCTGGAGCTGATGTTTGTGTTCGTTGATGAGCTGCGACGTGCGCTGGACCAAGTCCAAGTCCAAGCCGGCACCGTTACTTTGGGTGCCTTGAGCGCTCACCAGTTGTTTGAGAGATTCTTGAACGAGTTGAAGCTGCTCCAGTTGCGCTTGCTTTTGGCCGTCGAGCTATTCCAGTGCTTGATATTTCGAGCGCATCTAGTTGAACTCTGCCTGGGTCTGGCTCGCGTGCGTCTGAAGACTCGAAATGGTTTGTTCCTTGTCTGTAAGCTGTGCGTTGTGGCGTTCAAGCGCTGCGGATAGGGCTTCCTACGCGTCTCGTAGCATCTGTTCTTGTTGCGATAGCTTGGCAGCAAGCTCTAGTTCAGCTTCCTAGTTCTTTAATGTTATTTGGTTCAGTTGATCCAAACTGGCTTGTTACTGCGAGTCAAATAGATTCTGCGCTTCTTGCAATTTCTTCGTCAAGATCTATTTAGCCGCATCGCATTCGTTAATTAGCTTCTGATTCATCAGCTGTTCTTCTTCGTTCTTGCGCTGCAACGTTTGAATATCGACAGTTAACTCGTTATTGAGGCGCTACAGGCTCTGAACCTGTGCAGCCAACAACGCTGAGTTCTAGCTGTCGACTTAGAGCTGCTTCACTTGGACTAGACACTCGTCATATTACCTTTGCAATTACAGATTGTTCTACTCTAAGTTACTGGCCGCTTTTGTCTTTTCATTCAGCTGCTATTTTAGAGTCTCTACCTGAACTTTGATTTGCTGCAAATATGTTTCAGTATTGAGCTCAAACGAGGAGACTTCTAAGGCATGCATTAGTTCTTTTTGTTGTTCAGATTGTTAAGCGAGCACGCCCTGGAGTTCTCCTTGAAGAGCCGTGCGTTGGCTTTCGGACGCAACGAGGGCCGCGTTGAGCCTTTCGGACTCTGACTTCATTTCGGCTTGCACGGCCTGGAGCTGATTTTTGTGTTCGTTGATGAGCTGCGACGTGCGCTGGACCAAGTCCAAGCCGGCACCGTTACTTTGGGTGCCTTGAGCGCTCACCAGTTGTTTGAGAGATTCTTGAACGAGTTGAAGCTGCTCCAGTTGCGTTTGCTTTTGACCGTCGAGCTATTCCAGTGCTTGATATTTCGCGCGCATCTAGTTGAATTCTGCCTGGGTCTGGCTTGCGTGCGTCTGAAGACTCGAAATTGTTTGTTCCTTGTCTGTAAGCTGTGCGTTGTGGCGTTCAAGCGCTGCGGATAGGGCTTCCTACGCGTCTCGTAGCATCTGTTCTTGTTGCGATAGCTTGGCAGCAAGCTCTTTTTCAGCGTCCTAGTTCTTTAATGTTATTAAGTTCAGTTGATCCAAACTGGCTTGTTACTGCGAGTCAAATAGATTCTGCGCTTCTTGCAATTTCTTCGTCAAGATCTATTTAGCCGCGTCGCATTCGTTAATTAGCTTCTGATTCATCAGCTGTTCTTCTTCGTTCTTGCGCTGCAACGTTTGAATATCGACAGTTAACTCGTTATTGAGGCGCTGCAGGCTCTGAACCTGTGCAGCCAACAACGCTGAGT
>CAXDID010000333.1:0-12394 GCA_963988835.1 Hexamita inflata | reverse complement strand
AACTCGTCCAGATCGATTTCTTCGCTGATGGCGTTCTTTATCTGGGAGGAGTATAATGTCCATATATAACAATCGCCGTCTGTTATTCATTTGTCAACATGTTTCCAACCAAATATTCAGTTCTAAAGGTTACAAAAGTTAGAGCTTAGTCAAAATGATAGTCGAGTTGTTCCAATACAATTTTTGTGCTTTAAATCGATTAATTATTTGTAATAAGGTATGTTCATAATAATTCTGGCACTCGCACCACTTTAACGCAATACACCTAACTAACTCCTGTGTATTTCCAATTAATTACGGGTTCAAAGTTTGGTGATATAAATATATTTTCAATAAGATTTAAAGACGATATCGGTTAAAATATTCGCAGCTGTATTTTAAATTGAACGGTGATATTCATACAAAAGCTTGACACACTAAATTGCAAATATTAATGGTGACAATTACAAATATTCTAGCTTCTAGACGCTATATTATTGAAAACATTTGAAGATGCAGTACGCCCAACTTTGTTTCGTCAATATTAGTTGCATATTTGAATTGTATAGATTCGAAGTCTAAACTGTAGCCTGCTATGATTAAGTAGAATTGGTGTTGATTTCGCTTAATATAGTATCACTATACTTCCAAGGCTTTGCATAACATAGACATATTGAAAGCTAAAATACAGCATTTCCATACATCGTTGACATATTCATTAAATAATTTAAACACACTGTATCATGCGTTGCCTCTACTGTTCAAAGAAGTGAATCTTTAGACATCATAGAATGGACACAACAGCTTTTAACGATATTTTATGTGGTAGTTGGAAAACCAATTATGTTATGATTAGCGGATCCCGAACTATAGTTCTTCTTAGAACTAACGCAATAAGCTGAAATATTACAAAAGTATGTCGGTTTATTGGAAGTCTACGGGTGTAATCTACCCGACTTTATAATGACGTTTACAGTTCTCCAATCGGTAGAGACAAACTATTATTGTGTCGACTACAATTTTTAGAAAACATCAACTTTAAAACTCACATATAGTTATTGTTACAAACCGCAGATTTGAAAAGTAATTCCGTTTTGAAGGGATTTAAAGTTTTGATTCTAGGAGAATGATAACTTAAATATTATATTCGAATTGGTAGTGGGAACCAAAAGTCTTAATTTGTATATTTGGGATTTGGAGTTTGACATTTATACAACATTTTTAAGTACTAAATCTAATTTATTAAAATAAGACATACCGCGGTATATTCTTTCTAGACGCAACAATATTAAATATATTTGAAAATTTAGTATGAATTACTCCGTTGTTATGTAGTATGCACAACTTTGCGACGGTCAAGCCTTATGGAACCCTTACATGTGAATTGAGTGTATAATGATCGAGATCTAGACACTCATCTTCTGCAATCAAGTCATACTGGCGTATTTTACTTTTTATGCAGTGTTAATACACAACAAATACTTAAGATAAATTATAACAGTAGAATTATAAAATTAAGCGTACACACTCAACAATCATTTAAACACTAACCATTTCTCAGCTAAACGTCTATCGAAGTGATTACAAACAAGAATATAAATCGTTACATGTTACATTTTTGAATATATTGAGATGAATTATTAAGCTATGCAACAGTAAGAATCTAGTATGGTTCCAGTAAGATCGCAGTTAAATTCTAATTCGATAATATATTGACGAAAAATGTCACGGAGCGTCTTGAAAGCACGAACTCATACTATGCGCACATCCTTGTAAATAGTATAATTGGCCATTATTGCGTCTTTTGTGTTTGAAAACTTATTATTAGTATTTAACACGTACGCCAGCTCTTGATCCCGCTATTTCGGACACTCATATTTTGAAGTATCTTTGGAGGCATTCTATTATATCGACAAAAATGTGTATTCCGGTTCTGTTAGTGCTATTTGTTGTCTCTAAACGCCTCTAGAAACTAAATAATGTTAAATCACCATTATTATTATAATAGACAATTAATTCCATTTAAAAAACAGATTAAAGTTTTGATTCTAGAAATGAAATTACTATTTTTAATAGCTTATCCGCTTGGTTATTCGTGGAATACAAAAGTCTTCATTTGTGGATTTGAGGTTTGGATTTAGACATTTATACAATAATAGTGAGGTTTAAAAATAAATTTACAAAAGAAGGTAATTGAATTCAAATATTTGTAAGATGTAATTCTACGCCCGCTAGATTTGAAATAGTTGTGTGTGCAACATTTATGAACTCAGTGTTTTACATTGGGTAGGTGCAGCTCCAACTTGTTTAGTTGTAAATTTATCGCGTTGGTAACAATGGTTCACATTTGCAGTTCATAGCGTACTCAAACTCTAAATTATAGTTTAAATCAAAGATGCAGTTATTGCGTAATGCAGGCTAGATGTGCGTTATTGTTGAATATGATTGTGTGGTGTGTGTGCAGGTTAACAAATATTTAAATAGTATAACGAAAGTATACATAGCTAAGACCGCCAGACATGCGATTAGTTCGTGAGAATATTTCATAATAAATGCAAAATGAGCTCACTTGGGATCTCTGGCGAAGCTATTTGATAGAATCCTTGGAGTTGAGTAATCTAAAAAGCTCTGAGCCAAGACTATAGTCATAAATTCGTTCTGAAACCCCATAAGGATCAGATGATTCTAATCTAAAAATCGGTTACGAATTTCGTCTAAATACTTAACTACGTGTCCATGTATTTTCAAACACCATGGAGATGACTTCATAAATTTCGCTAACTCGTCCAGATCGATTTCTTCGCTGATGGCGTTCTTTATCTGGGAGGAGTATAATGTCCATATATAACAATCGCCGTCTGTTATTCATTTGTCAACATGTTTCCAACCAAATATTCAGTTCTAAAGGTTACAAAAGTTAGAGCTTAGTCAAAATGATAGTCGAGTTGTTCCAATACAATTTTTGTGCTTTAAATCGATTAATTATTTGTAATAAGGTATGTTCATAATAATTCTGGCACTCGCACCACTTTAACGCAATACACCTAACTAACTCCTGTGTAATTCCAATTAATTACGGGTTCAAAGTTTGGTGATATAAATATATTTTCAATAAGATTTAAAGACGATATCGGTTAAAATATTCGCAGCTGTATTTTAAATTGAACGGTGATATTCATACAAAAGCTTGACAAGAGCACTTCAACAAAGTTTGGAGCGGAATTAGCAAAAATGGTAAAAGTTAGCTGAATATGTCTCAGCAAGCTAAATTGACCCAACAGTTTCAGGTCAAAAATCGAGAACAAAATTTTGAATTTTATGATTTCCTCACTTTTAAATCTTTCACCACAACTGCTTTGATTCTATGGGCATTCACCATTTTGACCAATTGCTGTACTATAATACATGATTCCAGTTAAAGTGTTCTAAAGAGTAAATTCTGAAATTTCAAATTGACTTTAAATCCATTAAGTTTTTCTACTACTCACAGCCTAGCAATACTTCTGGAATATTGGCTATGTAAGTATTTACGTCTCTCTATTCAAGTCCAAAATCAAAACTTTATGACTTTCGCTGAATTTTATATAGCAATTGAAGTCAAGGCCAAAACAGAATTTGACTTTTGTAACAAGTTTTTCATTATGATTCATACCATTAAAATAAGCATTTGATATTAGTTCTCAACAGTATCTTCAATCAGAATCGCTGGTTTGCAGTTGGATCCTTGAAATCTTAATCAACCATTCCATTTTTCAACTTTTCTAAAAGAGTTATAATTTTAGTTCTAACCAGCATTTTAAACTGTTATATATAACAATAATGAGTGAGCCACGATGGTTGTGTAATTCAAGGCAGTTTTAGAAGAAATTTTTGAATGTTTGAAATACGAAGATCTACATGAGTTGAGTGAGTCATATTATTTCTATAAGGTTTTTACATATTCATAATCTATTTGATTGTGTTTATTGTCGTCAATAGAATGTAAGTTCAAAATGAGGTTAGATTTTTATATTAGCTAAATTTAATGAGAAGGCTAAGCGGAGCTGCACAGTTATCGCTTTCTCAAAGTCATGTTATTTTACTTCAGCTTGAGTCTTGGCTTCTTTTATTTTCAATTTTGATGCATACACAAAGTAATGACTTATAATATTTTATGATACTACAACTACCAGCAGTTATCTGAAATAACTCAATGGCTGTAGATTACAAGAACCTAAGTTTCCAGCATTTTTGCTAGGCTGCATTAAATTTGTTGTATATTGATAAAAACATGAATCTTGTAATATTCAAGATTTCCCCATGTTTCCAGTTTCCAAATGAAGCTAGTTTCGACTTCTGGAAGGCGTTTTAGTTTTAATTTGTTCACGGCCTCGTCATAACGGTTGGTAACATTATGCAACATATTATATTAAGATTAAATTTATTCTGTTCATCCTACATGTTGTTTAATTATGTTCCCTGCAATTTTGACAACAAAGCGTGAGTAAGCTCATGTACTAGTTCAGTTTTCTTCTTTTGTCGACCACTTAAAGTGGAATGGTTTGATTGAAATTTATAAATAGAATTATGATAAAATACCTGGTCAATTTAGGAATCCTATGAATATTATAAATATTAAATAGTAAGCCTCCACTCCAGTTTCGGCGACGTTGAAGTGCTCTGCTTGACACACTAAATTGCAAATATTAATGGTGACAATTACAAATATTCTAGCTTCTAGACGCTATATTATTGAAAACATTTGAAGATGCAGTACGCCCAACTTTGTTTCGTCAATATTAGTTGCATATTTGAATTGTATAGATTCGAAGTCTAAACTGTAGCCTGCTATGATTAAGTAGAATTGGTGTTGATTTCGCTTAATATAGTATCACTATACTTCCAAGGCTTTGCATAACATAGACATATTGAAAGCTAAAATACAGCATTTCCATACATCGTTGACATATTCATTAAATAATTTAAACACACTGTATCATGCGTTGCCTCTACTGTTCAAAGAAGTGAATCTTTAGACATCATAGAATGGACACAACAGCTTTTAACGATATTTTATGTTTGTAGTTGGAAAACCAATTATGTTATGATTAGCGGATCCCGAACTATAGTTCTTCTTAGAACTAACGCAATAAGCTGAAATATTACAAAAGTATGTCGGTTTATTGGAAGTCTACGGGTGTAATCTACCCGACTTTATAATGACGTTTACAGTTCTCCAATCGGTAGAGACAAACTATTATTGTGTCGACTACAATTTTTAGAAAACATCAACTTTAAAACTCACATATAGTTATTGTTACAAACCGCAGATTTGAAAAGTAATTCCGTTTTGAAGGGATTTAAAGTTTTGATTCTAGGAGAATGATAACTTAAATATTATATTCGAATTGGTAGTGGGAACCAAAAGTCTTAATTTGTATATTTGGGATTTGGAGTTTGACATTTATACAACATTTTTAAGTACTAAATCTAATTTATTAAAATAAGACATACCGCGGTATATTCTTTCTAGACGCAACAATATTAAATATATTTGAAAATTTAGTATGAATTACTCCGTTGTTATGTAGTATGCACAACTTTGCGACGGTCAAGCCTTATGGAACCCTTACATGTGAATTGAGTGTATAATGATCGAGATCTAGACACTCATCTTCTGCAATCAAGTCATACTGGCGTATTTTACTTTTTATGCAGTGTTAATACACAACAAATACTTAAGATAAATTATAACAGTAGAATTATAAAATTAAGCGTACACACTCAACAATCATTTAAACACTAACCATTTCTCAGCTAAACGTCTATCGAAGTGATTACAAACAAGAATATAAATCGTTACATGTTACATTTTTGAATATATTGAGATGAATTATTAAGCTATGCAACAGTAAGAATCTAGTATGGTTCCAGTAAGATCGCAGTTAAATTCTAATTCGATAATATATTGACGAAAAATGTCACGGAGCGTCTTGAAAGCACGAACTCATACTATGCGCACATCCTTGTAAATAGTATAATTGGCCATTATTGCGTCTTTTGTGTTTGAAAACTTATTATTAGTATTTAACACGTACGCCAGCTCTTGATCCCGCTATTTCGGACACTCATATTTTGAAGTATCTTTGGAGGCATTCTATTATATCGACAAAAATGTGTATTCCGGTTCTGTTAGTGCTATTTGTTGTCTCTAAACGCCTCTAGAAACTAAATAATGTTAAATCACCATTATTATTATAATAGACAATTAATTCCATTAAAAAAACAGATCAAAGTTTTGATTCTAGAAATGAAATTACTATTTTTAATAGCTTATCCGCTTGGTTATTCGTGGAATACAAAAGTCTTCATTTGTGGATTTGAGGTTTGGATTTAGACATTTATACAATAATAGTGAGGTTTAAAAATAAATTTACAAAAGAAGGTAATTGAATTCAAATATTTGTAAGATGTAATTCTACACCCGCTAGATTTGAAATAGCGATGTGTGCAACATCTATGAACTCAGTGTTTTACATTGGTAGGTGCAGCTCCAACTGTGTTTAGTTCTAAAGATATCGCGTTGAGAACAATAGTTCACACTTGCAATTCATAGCGTACTCAAACTCTAAATTATAAGTTTAAATCAAAGATGCAGATATTATTATAACACCCAGGCTAGATGTGCTATTGTTGAATATGATTGTGCAGGGTAACAAATATTTAAATAGTATAACGAAAGTATACATAGCTAAGACCGCCAGACATACGATTAGTTCGTGAGAACATTACATAATAAATACAAAATGAACTCACTTGGGACCTCTGACGAAGCGATTTGATAGAATCCTTCGAATTGAGTAATCTAAAAAGCTCTGAGCCAAGACTGTGAAATAGTCATAAATACGTTCTGAAACCCCATATAAAGCAGAGGGTTCAATTCATAGAATCGGTTATCGTGTATGGATTTCATATAAATACTTGACAACGTGTCCATGTATTTTCAAACACTATGGGGAAGACTTCATAAGTTTCGCTAATTGAATTTGAAATAGCTTGACTTCCACATTAAATAGTCACAGAATAAGCTAGGAATCCAGCACCTCACTCCATGTCTTCTCCGTTGAAGCCAGGGTCGTTCTCCATGTAAAACCGCCTGTCTTCTTTGTCAAACTCGAAGCTGATGCCGCTTATCTGCTGGTTGAACTGGACCTTTCTGCGATCGCCGGCGTCGTAGTAGAGCGAATCTGGCGCGATCATTTTCTGGAACTTCTTCGCTTTTTGAATCAGAACCTTCCGGTTCTGCTGGCTTTGGAGTCTATTGGCCTCCGTTTCAAGCGCGAACTCGTCCAGATCGATTTCTTCGCTGATGGCGTTCTTTATCTGGGAGGAGTATAATGTCCATATATAACAATCGCCGTCTGTTATTCATTTGTCAACATGTTTCCAACCAAATATTCAGTTCTAAAGGTTACAAAAGTTAGAGCTTAGTCAAAATGATAGTCGAGTTGTTCCAATACAATTTTTGTGCTTTAAATCGATTAATTATTTGTAATAAGGTATGTTCATAATAATTCTGGCACTCGCACCACTTTAACGCAATACACCTAACTAACTCCTGTGTAATTCCAATTAATTACGGGTTCAAAGTTTGGTGATATAAATATATTTTCAATAAGATTTAAAGACGATATCGGTTAAAATATTCGCAGCTGTATTTTAAATTGAACGGTGATATTCATACAAAAGCTTGACACACTAAATTGCAAATATTAATGGTGACAATTACAAATATTCTAGCTTCTAGACGCTATATTATTGAAAACATTTGAAGATGCAGTACGCCCAACTTTGTTTCGTCAATATTAGTTGCATATTTGAATTGTATAGATTCGAAGTCTAAACTGTAGCCTGCTATGATTAAGTAGAATTGGTGTTGATTTCGCTTAATATAGTATCACTATACTTCCAAGGCTTTGCATAACATAGACATATTGAAAGCTAAAATACAGCATTTCCATACATCGTTGACATATTCATTAAATAATTTAAACACACTGTATCATGCGTTGCCTCTACTGTTCAAAGAAGTGAATCTTTAGACATCATAGAATGGACACAACAGCTTTTAACGATATTTTATGTTTGTAGTTGGAAAACCAATTATGTTATGATTAGCGGATCCCGAACTATAGTTCTTCTTAGAACTAACGCAATAAGCTGAAATATTACAAAAGTATGTCGGTTTATTGGAAGTCTACGGGTGTAATCTACCCGACTTTATAATGACGTTTACAGTTCTCCAATCGGTAGAGACAAACTATTATTGTGTCGACTACAATTTTTAGAAAACATCAACTTTAAAACTCACATATAGTTATTGTTACAAACCGCAGATTTGAAAAGTAATTCCGTTTTGAAGGGATTTAAAGTTTTGATTCTAGGAGAATGATAACTTAAATATTATATTCGAATTGGTAGTGGGAACCAAAAGTCTTAATTTGTATATTTGGGATTTGGAGTTTGACATTTATACAACATTTTTAAGTACTAAATCTAATTTATTAAAATAAGACATACCGCGGTATATTCTTTCTAGACGCAACAATATTAAATATATTTGAAAATTTAGTATGAATTACTCCGTTGTTATGTAGTATGCACAACTTTGCGACGGTCAAGCCTTATGGAACCCTTACATGTGAATTGAGTGTATAATGATCGAGATCTAGACACTCATCTTCTGCAATCAAGTCATACTGGCGTATTTTACTTTTTATGCAGTGTTAATACACAACAAATACTTAAGATAAATTATAACAGTAGAATTATAAAATTAAGCGTACACACTCAACAATCATTTAAACACTAACCATTTCTCAGCTAAACGTCTATCGAAGTGATTACAAACAAGAATATAAATCGTTACATGTTACATTTTTGAATATATTGAGATGAATTATTAAGCTATGCAACAGTAAGAATCTAGTATGGTTCCAGTAAGATCGCAGTTAAATTCTAATTCGATAATATATTGACGAAAAATGTCACGGAGCGTCTTGAAAGCACGAACTCATACTATGCGCACATCCTTGTAAATAGTATAATTGGCCATTATTGCGTCTTTTGTGTTTGAAAACTTATTATTAGTATTTAACACGTACGCCAGCTCTTGATCCCACTATTTCGGACACTCATATTTTGAAGTATCTTTGGAGGCATTCTATTATATCGACAAAAATGTGTATTCCGGTTCTGTTAGTGCTATTTGTTGTCTCTAAACGCCTCTAGAAACTAAATAATGTTAAATCACCATTATTATTATAATAGACAATTAATTCCATTAAAAAAACAGATCAAAGTTTTGATTCTAGAAATGAAATTACTATTTTTAATAGCTTATCCGCTTGGTTATTCGTGGAATACAAAAGTCTTCATTTGTGGATTTGAGGTTTGGATTTAGACATTTATACAATAATAGTGAGGTTTAAAAATAAATTTACAAAAGAAGGTAATTGAATTCAAATATTTGTAAGATGTAATTCTACACCCGCTAGATTTGAAATAGCGATGTGTGCAACATCTATGAACTCAGTGTTTTACATTGGTAGGTGCAGCTCCAACTGTGTTTAGTTCTAAAGATATCGCGTTGAGAACAATAGTTCACACTTGCAATTCATAGCGTACTCAAACTCTAAATTATAAGTTTAAATCAAAGATGCAGATATTGCATAACGCAGGCTAGATGTGCTATTGTTGAATATGATTGTGCAGGGTAACAAATATTTAAATAGTATAACGAAAGTATACATAGCTAAGACCGCCAGACATACGATTAGTTCGTGAGAACATTACATAATAAATACAAAATGAACTCACTTGGGACCTCTGACGAAGCGATTTGATAGAATCCTTCGAATTGAGTAATCTAAAAAGCTCTGAGCCAAGACTGTGAAATAGTCATAAATACGTTCTGAAACCCCATATAAAGCAGAGGGTTCAATTCATAGAATCGGTTATCGTGTATGGATTTCATATAAATACTTGACAACGTGTCCATGTATTTTCAAACACTATGGGGAAGACTTCATAAGTTTCGCTAATTGAATTTGAAATAGCTTGACTTCCACATTAAATAGTCACAGAATAAGCTAGGAATCCAGCACCTCACTCCATGTCTTCTCCGTTGAAGCCAGGGTCGTTCTCCATGTAAAACCGCCTGTCTTCTTTGTCAAACTCGAAGCTGATGCCGCTTATCTGCTGGTTGAACTGGACCTTTCTGCGATCGCCGGCGTCGTAGTAGAGCGAATCTGGCGCGATCATTTTCTGGAACTTCTTCGCTTTTTGAATCAGAACCTTCCGGTTCTGCTGGCTTTGGAGTCTATTGGCCTCCGTTTCAAGCGCGAAACTACTGGTTTCATTTTAATTTAACTGTGAAGTGTGTAACAATATTTTTAATATGTTTTTAATATCATGTAATAATATTACAGTTAATTTCTTTTCCCGCTAGAATAGATTTTAAGATTTTATATAATTACAAATTATTAATTAATTGTTATTATTTATATTTATCAGGAAACACGCTGTATATTTGATTGTATTTTCACTCCAAACATGCCCAGATAAATCGTATTTACCGTTTAAAGGACGAAAGTTGATAAATAAATTATTCGAACAGATACATAAAAGTATAAAATAATGTTATGATTTCAACTGCAACATTATACCTGCAAGGTAATAGGTATAACCACCCCAAATAATAAATGTAATTATTGAATAGCAACAAGATTGTTGACCAGAACAAGGGGGAAAATGACACGATTAGCCCATATGACCACTTATAACCAGTCAAAAAGTTCTTAAAATTTATTGATAAACACCATGATACAAAAACGGCTTCATGAGCAAAATTCAAAAACTGAATGAATCAGTTTTAACTTTTCGTAACTTAAAACTCTCATTTACCTCAATTGTAATGATATTTGAATTTTGAATTCAACAATCATTTAACGTGAAGGAAATACTGAATTTTAACTCATTATTGGTGATAACTTGAAAAATCAGGTACGGTATCTATCCGCATTTCCTATTTTAACATAATACTCTTTAATCTAACCAGTTTATAACTTATAGTCTGAATTTTAATCCACTTACCTTTACTAAACAAAATAATAGAGTGATTAAATAATTAATGTTGATCCACAACAGCTTTATCCAGTTTTAAAGAGGATACAAGGAATATCAAGAGAATTAATGTACATAGTTGCCACAAATCCAAATAAATAGCTTTGGTTCGTATCAAATCTACTTTTTTACACATCATTTAATATATGGCTTACGAAAGAAGCTGCTTTGATTTCAAAGAGGCGCTTACTAATATTCTAATCAACTATGTATTCAAATTAATAGATCCGACCGATATAAATTTTAACACTAATTTTGACAAAATGACAATAGCAAAGATCAAATATTACTCGCTTTATAGTGAACCTTGAGCTGCCAATATATTTAATAGTTATTTAATCAATGGTATACAATATTCTCCTTCTAATAGTCTATAGTAGCATTCTAAGTAAAAATATTTTCGGTTAAAATTTTTATTTCTGGTTCGACTTTAATTCTCGAATTGGTTGATATCTATCGTACAATAAATAGGTGCTTTTAACTAGGTTGGTACTAACAGGTTTAGCGCTGGCTTCATTACCGAAGTCAAAGATTATTTTCTCATTATTGCTATTTTCATACTCGTTACTTAAAGCACAAATTTTAACTGGACAACATTGTTTGAAAATCACAATACCTTACATTTGGAGCTTCAGAAGTTCAATAAACACAAAATTATTTCTAAAGAAATGGTTTCACTCCAGTCCATTTTTTGCTTATTTTGTACTAAAGGTAATTATTTATGAGTCTGCAATTAAGTTGAGACCGGCTAGTAAAATTTATTCGTGTACTCAAATAGCTACTAGTAAGCAATTATAATATCTCTGAAGTTTACAAATATTTTATGTTTTCGAGAGTCCATCACTAACTGAATACAAAAAATTGAATTAAAAAATTAATTCTGTATTTATTATAGTAAGCATCAAATATTGTAACTTTAATAAATGTGGCACGCTGGAATATACCTTCCTCTAGTTATCAAATTCATATATTAGTGATGTATACCATAATTATATTATATAGATGAAAAATGATAATCAGGGTCAAATGGAGGGAATAGAAGTTTAAGACATCCATTATTATTCAGATGAATTTTGAAGGACATTTAAACAGTTCAGTTGCGAAATTACACAAAAGATGAAGTAAAGTTAGAATGAAAAGGAGATGGAATATGAGGAAAATTAATAGTTATTACTTCGATTCATACTAGTGGCTACAATATATTATAAAATAAATTTCATAACTTATCCACTCCCATAATGATTACAGTAGT